>JAIPMN010009103.1:4210-16238 GCA_020650975.1 Apostichopus californicus | reverse complement strand
TTTTTTCCATTTCAAGTTAAATTAGAATGCTGTTTGTTTTGGTTGTTTGTTTGTTTACTAGGTAGAAATTTGTTTCCTTGCTATGAAACAGCCGATTAAACGTTACTTTTCTCCATAACCGCTGCAGGTAAGCTTGTATCCCACCCATTCCCGCTATATTGGTCTTAACAGTGTAAAAGAAATCGTAACCCAGACACCTTTAATATTACAATAACTATGAAGGATCTCTTGCTACAGTATGTATGAGTCACTCGGTACTAAAGTTCTAATCAATATGGATGACAGTGACCTTTATGTTATTAGTTTGTAGAATCTGAATAAAGTCTGCACCTTAAGCATGTCCTCCATGGTCTGAAGGTCCCGAGGAGTAGTAGTAGCAGACTCTCTCATAGTCTTGTGTAATGCTGAAGTTTATACAGCACACTTCACGGCTCATAAGCATGCATCCATGCATGGAAAATTCTAGGACTGGATTAACTACATCGAAGAGGGACACGTCATAATGAGGGGCATAAATGTGAGCGGGGGGGGGGTGGTTAGGCTACTACTGGGTACTGTCTCTGTGCTTATATTTCGTTGGTTCGACCAGGTGTTTAAGTAAACAGAGTTAGTAGGAGATGAACAGAGAGAAGTAGTCTCTGTTGCCAAATGTTGAGGCCCACAGTTATCTGTCTCAATCTTGCTATATAAGTTTTGAGCTTGACTTAGAGTACTGATGCTTAGATTTATGTATTAATCTGATTACATTAAATCTTAATCCTACTCAGTATTCTACTGAAATTAGTCAAAAAAACTCCAACAGTGCATGGCCCAACCACCTGAAAGTAATATCACTGACGTAAGTATGGCGTACCAACCACCACTCTCCCCCACTCCCCCTCCCCCCAAAAATAGTTCCCTTCCCATACCCAAAACCTCTATTCACAGTAATATCTACTTCACTGTCATCAGAAAATTAATTGGTTAGCATAATCAACAACAGAAAGGGAATTTATAAAATGAATTTTCAAACAGCAAAGAAGACAGTATTAGCTACAAATTAACTCGGTGATAACAAGGCACTCCTCACACCTACTTTAATAGGTTGCATCTATATTTGGTACTGAACGTATGGGTTAATTTCCACATATTGTGATGGGGGGAAAGAAATGTTCCACATACACTAACCACTTTTCCATACTTTGTTTCCTACTGCTACTCCTTATAACTGAATCAAAATACTGGATACTCATTCTGGTATAACGTTGATTTCATACAGTGTACTAACAATTACAATGTAATGGTGCGGTGAAAGGGGAGAGGGAGTCAGATAGGGCTAAAATGGCACGTACGTAGTGCGATACACCATACATGTAACACAGTTTACATGTTTACATGGTCTATGCAAAAATCCCATCTGCCCATAATCAGTACTAGAAAACAGGATGAATGGATTATTAGAGTTGAATACAAGTATAATAATCATGGATAACAACTGTGTTATGTGATAGATGATAATGTGGGAAACATGAAACCCGTACTGCCTGTGTATATATATCCTGTATAAATAGCAGTGAATATGTGCTTTTTAGAATGAGCAGAATTAGACAAAAATGGGGAAGATACCAAACCAAATGCTTTTTTAATGTTTTTTTTTTCCTTTTTTCTGTCTACTATCAATGGTAAATTGTATGGTAAGAATGGCGGTTGCAAACTGACAAACTTTTACAATATTTTGTCAAATTTCATTTTATTTCATGTTCTGTCTCTGAATGTAAAAGTCAATCAATTTTTGGGTTGACCCCTGCATACATTTGTCCATGACGGTGGCTACAGTAGCCCTAATTCCTACGAATGAATGGTGAGATATGTCCAGTATTAATTCTAAATGATCCCAATGTATCGATAGAGAGGTAACATGGAAACTGGTGTAAGAGCAGCAAAAAAGTTAAAACCAAAAATGGAGATATGTTAGGCATGGTTTGAGAAGTGCTTGAAGATAATAATAAAAATAATGATAACTAACAATGAGATTAATGGAGAAACAAAATAATTGACCAAAAAGAAAAAGAGAGAATAGAATAGATATAAGGGTACCCCACCTCCTCCTGGAGCCATTTGGTTTACAATATCAACACCTAAAGAGGGGAAAATAAAGGAGAAGAAGGGTTAAAATCTAGGCATGCTGCCACTTAAAAAGGAAATGCTGAAATTAACAAGAAAACAATAAGCAAGTAAGATTAGTGTACTCTACAAACTTCTATTACATTTTACCTACAGATAGAACAAAAAAAACAGAAAGCAAAAATGAAAAGGATTCTGGGTAATAGAGATAAGAAATGCATAATGTACACACACACACACACATAAAAGAGCAAACGACAAGAGGAATATGTATTTTCAATCCAGTGTGTTTAACTTCATCGTCTTCAGTAGAGAGTTTTCGGTTTCGGGGTCTCTACATTACAGAATACACGCTTCAGTTCAGTGTCAGTGACCGTCTACTAAGTACCAAGAACTGTTTATCCTACGGTCAGTGTTTCAGTACCTAACTGTACATGTTTATATCAATGCACCCAATTCTCACTTGCGCACGCAATGAGAGCTGGGCGGCGGTGGTCTTACTCCATCCTTCTCTATAGAGATGATGCTAATCTCCCCCTGAATTCTGATCATGCTAATCAAGTAATGCCGATGACGATGATAGATCTATACGGTGCATTCACTGCAGCTGCTCTCCGTCTCTCTCTGTATCTGGGCCTCCATTTTTCTCACTCACAGCCTACTGTAGAGGAGAAGCTATGACTATTTTGTCACCTAGCGCTGATAGCCAAGTCAATTCCCCCACCTGCCAAGTCTACTGAATATTTTCAGTGAGAGAGAGAGAGCAATAGTTCTAGGCGTCTGTTCCACGTTCTTGGTAAGGAAAACGCAGTGCGACAAACATCTTGATGTAAATCTATATGATGGTCTTAACACTGTAATATTCCTTTCAGAAAAACAGTTATTTACACTGCGATTGAGAGCGATGACGAAAAACTGAGGGATCAGACCTATGGTACTTATATGTGAAATATATTAGTCATAATCAAATCTTATTTTTGCACCTTGCTAAAGAGAAAACAATTATGTACAACAGTCTTGCTCGTGAAGATTTTGCCGTAGTTGAAAACCCTGATTGATTATAGTCCTGAAGAATGGATATAAGCTATATGAAAGATTGTAATATTCTCAAATGTTTTAAGTAGCCAGCCATAGGTATCAATAATGAATGGTGGTGAATCATACCTTTCACAACAAGCATGCTGGTTTGGGAGAACAGTTGGGGGGAGGGGGTAAATTTGCATGTTCACAGAAACCTAGACACAGTATGACAAAATCCAATGTGAAGCATGATCTTTACCATCAGTTTACGAGGGATGAGTAATTAAATCTCTGACCGATTGATGTTCGCTACTTCATCGCCGGTGATAAACACCATCCACATGCAACCCAATCATATTAAAAAACGAAACCCTCGACCGACCGTACAGCACAGCGCAGCGCATCTGCCACCGCAACAAAAAACAGAAAAAGAGTGGCGCTGCGATCTCGACCCGACTCAAAAATAGTTTTTAGTTACATCTTGAAAATCATGACACCGTCCAAGGAATAAATGGCCGAGTGTAATAAAATCTAGCCATATGTCTAGGTCTGAAAGTATCGTTAGATCTTCAATCGTGGTAACATCATACGCTGCCCCTCAACGAACAGGAGCACATCCTCTTATCGTGGAAAGGCTTTTGTCAGATCAAGTGCAGAGGCACTTTTAAAGGGTTGATTAATGACTGCAGACACTTCAAGCAATCCTTCAGTGAGCTCGCCGCATAGTTTCCCTATAGGGTTTTTCTAGTGCTAGCCATGAACAGCTACATGTTTTGGGAATCCTCACCAAAGGCAAGACAAAATGAACTTTTAAAAGGTATTCCTCAAATGTTTGAGGGCTTGAGGGGACCAGAAACAAGAGTTTTGTCTTCAAGAACATTTCTTTTGCAGTGGACTCTCCAAACAAAAGTAGAACAAAGCATTTAAAGGTCATAGAAACATAGAGAAGCAATGTGCAGAAATAAACAACAACAAATTTCAGAGCATTCAGATATATACTGTATACTGTACTGTATATAGACTTTTCCTCAACATACAGTACATTCACAAGGCATAGGCTCTAAATTTTCCATCAAAATGTTATAATTAATACTCAAAACCCAACAAATGCTCAAAGTGCTTCTCTGAATATAAACATCTACAATATTCCCAGCCAATGAAAAAAAAAAAGATCAAAAAACGAGATCAAATAAGGGGGAGGGGGGTAAGGAAGAGGGGGAAAGGGAGGATTAATAAAACGCGATCCCATGGATGTGCAACCTGTTCCTTCATCCCTTTCTCTAGACTTTAATCCGGTATCATTTTTAAAGGGGGTGACTTGAAATAAATAAAATTATACCCCCCCTCCCCTTGGTTTTACAAACCGCTTCATTTAATTGCATTATCAGACCATCAGTGATAATTATGTCAGGGTTACTCTGACAACATCAATCTAACTAACCATGTGATTGATCTTCCTATTATCTAGGTCACTTGCCCAACATTACAGCATGGTGACCTTTGAGGTCAAAGTGGGATGAACAGGTGTCTAAGTGCTGGTGATGTAACACAATCTGACAGAGGCTTGTATCCCGTTGTCACGGCGATTTTTAATTAGGTCACTTAATATTGGGCTATATGTGCAAAAGAGGAAATGAGGATGGGAAGAAGACTATAGGACGAAATACAAATGGGAGGTTGGAGGTGGAAGATGAAGAGCTTGGAGCTAGTAAATTTAAAATCAAACTTTTTTCCAGTCTCCTTTGTGCATGAACCCTGTTAAAGTCCATGTACAGTATAAATTAGCCATGAAACATGACATGAGCTGACTATCGCTCAAATAGTGCCACAACACACAGTGTATTTTCAATGGGGATTAAAAGAAACGAAAGGCAAAATTCTCCTCTAAATAGAATATCATTATTATACCAAATTAAAGAGGTCTGCTAGGACTATTCCATTTGACAAATGACCTTTAGAGCTCAAATCAAGTACTGGTATGATAAGAAGACAGATACTACAAGATTCTCCAGGGAACATTCTTCCAATAATTTGAAAGAGGGATACTTTTAACATGTTGAAAAGGTTACCTTAGCAACCCAAGTAGCTCAATCCTAAGTTAGGTTTACATTACTTGCCCACCCCCATCCCTCCCCCACCCCCTCCCTCACCTGCATCCCCATCCTCCAACCAAATCTGGCATAAGGAAACTTCAGTTTTGTAACAAACACAAATGCTACAAATATATCAAAGTTATCAAGCGGTGGTTTTTTTTTGTTTTTTTTTTACATGGAGGTTCTCACCTCCAAATTATTTGAAGACATTTGAAAGGGCCATGAGGTTTCAGAGAGATCTATCAAAAGCTCTAAATAAATGGCTGGAAATGTTTTACAAAAGGTATCTACTCGGTGTCATTGTCTGGGTACATACAGTAGTTCCCTTTGAAGCAGCAGCTTGCATAAATTTGGTTAAAAGTCAAAACATACTTGAAATTGACCAAACTAATGGCAGACAGCCTATTACTGCAGGTATGTCTAAGAAAAGTTGTAATTTGCCTGCATGTACTAAATTAACTCACAGTATAACTTGAGTCAATAAATATTCATCTAGACATTTGCCATACATCAAAACAACATGTGAGAAAGATCATTGAAAAAGGTTCCCAAAAAATTCACTAATCTGTCTTCACTCTTTGGAATAAAATATGCCTCGCCAAAATGATGTTGCATCGAAAATTTATCAACATTGACACAAGAAGCTCTCACGGGCAGAGAAAAAAAACCCCAAAGCTGCAGAAATCTAAACATTTACTAACATTCTCTGATCAGACTGTGCTCTCCACTTGAACATCTCAACAGTTAACTATTTCTTGGTTTATTTACTTGACTGGGTAGCTTGTATCTGTTCTAGACTGTTTATCCTGATTCCACAAAACACAATGAATAATTTGTCACATTTGGAGGGACCATTCTCCCTCTGTCGGGGGTCTTTTCCCAATCAACTATGCAATGTAGATCACTGCAGACTATTAACTAAATTATGCCTTCACTTCTCTAAACAAGATACAACCTCCTGGCCCCTAATGCTTTGAGCAATTTTGTTTTCCCAAGATCTTACTTAAATTACTCTGTCTGCATCCAACTGTTCTTGATATTGACAGCATACAAATTATGTAAAGAGGATTTGCTTTCCTGACAATTTGGAGGGAAAGGATATATTGGTACAGTATCATCTCATCTAAGTAATAAATGACCTGAACCAACATGAGACACAGTTAACATCGACATAGTCTCTATCGTTTTCTATAATAACCACCAAAACAACCCACTCATCCTGATATTTGCATAAGAATCCATACACAGTAGCTCTGTAGCAACCCCACTGTACATTGTATACTTAATAACTTGCACAGTTAAACATTCATAGGCTTACTTTCAAATGTAACTCTTATTTTTATCATCAGAAACAACACAGCAACTCATATATGCTATAAATATTTATAGAGAGAAGAAAAAGTAGAAGAAAATTTCAGCATGTATTGAACAACTGATATTAAAGAAAAAGAATCAAACAAGAAAAAGGCAAAAAAGAAACAAACAAGAATGGAAATAAGCCACACACAAACGTATCATACACTGTATCTAACTTATTCCTAGCAAGGAAGAATATCAGTAAGTACATATATTTATGTACAGCACAACAACAGCAGCAGAAGATGAACTGTCTTCCATTTTTCTTCCCTTTCTATCGTATGTGTGTGTGTGAGTGTGTGTACACCACATCAGTTTTACAAGGCAAGCTCTGCTCATCGCGTCATAGAGATGGGGCACTCAAAGAAACCTACTGTAAGTTTATGATGCTTACATTTCCAATCCATCGATATCAGGCCACAGGAGACTTATCAACGTAACACTTTCCCGTCAGACACCCTCTGCCTGCCTCTAATAGAAAGGGGGTGCACTTAGATAGAAAGGACAAGGAACTGAGATGAGAAAGGAGATGGAGAAATGGGAAGGGGAAGAGAGACTGAGAATGTGCATCACTGATGCAAGACTTACCCTCTTGGTCAACCATCAAAAGCTGCTCCTGCTCTGCCATGTTGTATGAACCGTTGCCTTCCAGTGTAGCAGCAAAAGTCTTGTACAGAGTACTTGTAAATCCCGATCACCTAGTGACGACAGCTTTAAAACCCACGATCTGCTGAGCCGAAGTTTAGGACGCACCTATTTATTGAGATTGCACCCTCCAATAGCAACCTGACACGGGAGAGACGAGAGAAGAGAAAGAAGAAGAACAGTCAATAATACAGAGCATCAGCAGCAGCATCCTCCTCGTCATCTTCACATACAAAAGAGAGCAGAGCTGAATATTGAATGAGGACGAAAGAGCAAACGTGAATATGTAATTAGAAGCCATAAGCTAGCGCCCACACTTGTACAACACAATTTCTACCGCTGTCCGTAACCTATGCACACTACTGGCTGATCGTCTCCTCATTAACATCAGCCAATCGTACGTCTCCGAGCACCCTGGTTGGTTAATAATCGACACAATGGAACGTGTGACTGAGTGAGAGAGAGTGTGTGTGCGCACTGCAGCAATCAATGGCTTGTCAAGCGGGTGCAGCCACCGCCGCTGTGGTTGGTCTTGTCAAGGTTAAGAATAAGAGCTTGGCTATCAATGACTCAGCAGAGTCAGGAAAGGAGTAATGATACAACGCAATTATGCGTGCCTGGCTGTTTGTCACAGAGCTTGGATAAACAATGCCAGCAATGAGGAGCCTACAGTAGTAGCAAAAATTTGCCAATGGCTGCATTGACAGGACGGGGCATTCTTTTTTTCCCTTTCTTTCTTTCTTTCTTTCTTTCAAAAGTTTGATATACTGTATGCTAGTTTCCAAACAATCAATATTGAACTTGTGGAAGTAGCGTGCTTCATTGACTGTTGAAATGAATGAAATTATAAAAGAGCCAGCGTCAACTAAAGAAGCATCAACGTTAATATCGATATCATAAAGTAACCTTTTTGGACCCAGTCAGGTGTGTGTTAATGTCCAAAATGAATGTGGTGTCACCTCCCAGGGTCACAGAAAACCAAGTCAACTAGAAATCAAGGACATACTCCAGTTTCAATATTCTCTCTCTCTCTATCTCTTGTTGGTTTTAAAAGTGCTCCAAGAAACTTTACCGTACCTCTAGGCACAGAAGCTTTGGAACCATGGCTCAGAAATAACTTGGAATCAAATATTTATTAAATAAACAAAAGTTATTATAGAAAATCTTAAAATAATGACTTTGAAGTGTAACCAAGATGTAGTACAAACCATAGCAGTTCAAAGTACTATATATTTATATAAATATATATTTTGTATATAGATATATATATAGATATATATACTGTATAAAGATATATATATTTATATATAGATATAATGTACATAGATATACAGGTACAGTATATAAGATATGTGGTTCCAGTTCTCATGACATGATAGAAGGCAAAATGCAAAATTGTGTTTTTCAAATATGAGGATCAATTTTACGAGTAAACTTTACAATGTTATTTATACTCAAATTTGTATGTCAAAAACTTAACACAGTATGTTAGTGAACCATAAACATAAAACCTGAAGAATACAAACTGTACATTAATGGTTCCCATGGTTTTAGTCTTACAGTAGTTCATACAGTAACATGATCAAAGTTACCTCACAGTACAAGAAGGTACTACTGATCTGTACGTACACATTATAAAGGACCTTTATTCTGTTAGGCTTACACTGTAGGCTTCAACTTTCTGCATAGAAATACATGCACTAGGCTACCAATTGCAATGTCAACGACTTGAAAATTATGTGTCCTCTTTGTATTAAGTAAAAATACATTTGTGTGATTTCCACTGGTACAAAAACAACAATTAATACCGGTGCTTGCGCAGCACTATGGATTTGCAAAGACAATGAACATACAGTATGTATCATACAATATGAATGATTAACTGTTTCAGTTTGCCTATAAGATAAATATATTCTTTCAAGAACAAAATTCTTGCATTCATTAATTCGGTTTCTTTCACTTATCGTTGCAACGTATAATTCACATACTAAACTTCCTCATGAAAACTATGCAAAACTCGTTCTTGAAATCTTTTGAATTTCATTTGAAGAAACAAACATCAAGCCAATGTGAAACTATTAATTCTCTTTCATTCGAACTTGGTTGCCTAATGTTTGCATTTGTGGCCCTACCTTTTTACCCCTTTCTACTCTTCAGAAACAGGTAACTTTGCGTTTGAATAAACTGTGGTTAGACGCTTAACCAATTAGATACTTCTTCTACTAATCAAATATGCCTTACATGATGATGACGACCCATTTTTGAGACGGTGTAGTACTTTTGTCTGCCCAACCCACCTAATACTCACACAATTCCAATATCCTATACTCCTCAATCTACAGTAACAGAGATATTTAAACATTTGGTGGCCTACGAAATAATCAAAATGTTCATTGCAGACAGTTTTTGTCCCTGCACCAAATTCACCTTTTTTTTCTACAAAAATGATATGAAAAAAAACATAACAATGCAGCTACAGTATTAAATTAGCATGACATGACTAGCCACTTTTCGGAATTGATGAAAAAAAATGAATTATTCACTATTTATATTTAGATTCATTTTGGTGCAAACATCTAAGGAAAATGTTAAAATAACATGTACAAGTTCAATTAATCAAGATTGAAGAGTCCATTGTGACTTACTACTTCACTGATTTGGTAAAAATTAGCAACCAAATGCAAAATGACCATACACTACATGGTTTACACTATAGATTCCTCTTGTTTCTTTTAAATGCAAATTTTGTGAAAATGCCTGGTCATGTTTTTTACCAACTGTACATCATTTTCAATCTGAACAATTAATTATCAAATCTGCCATTTTTCAGTGCCATGATATTTCAAATGTAGAACATCTGATATCTTAATTTGTAATAAAAAGAAGAAAAAATTGTATTCCATTATAATTCTATTATATATTCCAACCCTGACTGTCATTTAAAGTAGGGTACCATAAAATAGGTTGAAAGGAATTCCACCAAAAGAGAGATGTAATCAATGAAAATTGCACTTAAATGTAAAATGTTATCACGATCCAGGTACAGCTCGTTTTTCTTGAATACAATTAATTTAACTGGGCGATTTTAATAAATCGATAGTAAATTCTGCCATGGTAATGAGGAGGGGGGGAGGGGGATTCCTGACAATGGTGTGTTAAGTGGCAAACAATGCTCCTTTGTTTGCGGAGCACACTGGCCGGACATGTACCAGACGTCTTGCCATTTTATCCTGACACACTTTCTCATAAAATTCTTGGCAATGAATTCGATTAAGTTGATTGTAATGAAACATACTCGTTGGTGTTTGTCTCTACCATCCAGAATGTTAAAGTTAGTTAAAATGATATAAATTGACCCACTTCTGGGTAAACCTAAAAATCTGCCGCGAGTAACGTATTCTTGAATTACTTAAAGGGTACTGTATACTGGAAAGAACTCGTCCACGGTTATGGTTGAGATAAACGTGATGTATATACCGTAATGATCAATAAAAGATATTAAATGCTAACTTTATCGTTGCATGATGGTAAACTGAAGTGCTATAGGAGATAGCAATCTTTACTACTATGATCAATAAAAAATGATGCCAATTTATCGATGCATGATTGTAAACTGAAGTTCTATAGACCTGAGGTAACAACCTTTTCTTGAAAAAGAGGACACAAAACACAACCGTGATCATTGGCCTGTGTGGCAGACGTAAATGCTTCCGATGCAGAAAACTTGACGAAACAGCTGCTAACCATTTTTAAGTCTTCCCCCAACTGGAAAATATTACATGGTTTCAATGCAGTTTATAACATCATTTGTGCCATTTTAATACTAATTCCATAGTGTTAACGTTCACTTTGAAAATATGAGACAAAAAACAACAGGAGAGGAAATTTAAAGGGTTCCCATCTCCTAGGTGGCACTATGACATCATACCTTGATAAACAAAGCAGTACCCATGATATCCCTCTTCAAGCTACACCTTGGATATCTTCCAAACCTAGCAAGATTTAGCTTTATGGATACCATGTCTCCTATTGTCTAAAGGATCTTCTTCATTTACAATTCAGGTAAAGATGTCAGTTGGGTTTTGAGTCTCCTTCAACTTGTCTTTTTGGATAAAAGTGACTTGCTATTAATATAATTATGGTCATTTTAACTAGTCGTACCAACCCCCCCCCCCCCAAAAAAAAGCTACGCTTTTAGCATCCTTACTCTATAGGTAAAAGCAAAGATATAATTTAAGTAGTATTTACTGTATGGATCATCAAATCGTCATGAATGCTCTAATGGATCTACTGTGCAGTATTTTATTACTAGACTCTTTTGAAATAATAATTAAGTAAAAAAAAAAAGACAAAGAAGCTAAAACTGTTTTTAATTAATTACCAGATATCGTAAAAGTACATCATCAGACAGTCTAATGATGCTGCTTCGATCGGTTAATGTTTAATCTCCATTTCCAGTTAACAGGAAAGAAAAGAAAAAAAAACTCTGACATAATAAACCTAACTCAACCCTTATAATATTACGAGGATAATTAGTGTCGTTAACATTATACCACTTCTATTATTAATATTACACAATTTTCTCAGATCTAAATTTGATATGCATATCGCCTAAAATTTCAAAATAAGAGACACTATGAATTAACAACGTTTAAAGAAGGATGTACTCGTTATGTTTAACTTGTACTTTGACAGTTATAGACTCACGTGGCACTGAGCTTGTTAATCATGAGCAAGACGACCGATTACTTGAGCATGATTTAGTAAAAACCCTGCCTCTAATGTCAAGACGGGGGGGGGGGGGGGGGTTA
>JAIPMN010009102.1:0-19598 GCA_020650975.1 Apostichopus californicus | reverse complement strand
CCCGCCGGCAATGATACACCTTTGGATCCACTACACGATATTCACAGGAAATGTGCTCAATTCTCAAATCGCATGCGGAATTTTTTTTTTATTTTTAGATTCATTGTATGAGTTACGATTCTAGGGGTGGGGTAACAATTAGCATTGAGTTCGCGTTGTATAAAATTTTATCTCTGGATGACAGTGTTGCATCGAAGGACATATGTCTAGTGCAGTTCGCATATAGATCCTGGGCTAATACCGAAATGCGTCATGTTCCCCGACAACTCGGTCGAGTTCAAGACCAGCCACAGTTGGTTTCATAGCACAATTTTTTAAGTTCTCTTCTGTTCCCTCATTTTTCTCCTTTTTTTCTCTTTCTTCTTTTTCTTTTCCCTTCCTTCCTCCTCTTTTTTTCCCCTCTTTTCCCCTTTTTTCTTCTCTCTTTTTTCTCTTCTCATTTCCTTACCCGGGGGGCGCGCGCCCCCAACGCCCCCCCTGGATACGCGCCTGCACTCATCAGCCACCTCCGCTCCCCATCCCTTCTCCCACCCCGCATTTGCACACCCCTGGAGACTATACATTTCCAATAGAGTACATACGGCGATGTACTTCCCTAGAGACACATCCACGTACCTGCTCACAATTCTCGGGGAATAGTGTCCGTGAGACGCCCGGACACTATTCCCTGTCACACCTGCTCCACAAAAAATACGTCTCACGTACAATGATGTATACTTCAGACATAGAACCGGCGTTTCATTTCTCTAGCATTTACATACAATGCTTTATGGCCACCTTTCATGATAAATCTTGCGTAATTTAGTCAGTCATATGACATTTGATAACAACAGTAAATATAACAGGTGTACGTAAACTTGTACGAGGAGTAATTGGCTGATGAAACAACGAGGTGAATTCTGGACGAATAACCACTTTACTGCCAAACAAACACCATATCAGTCTAATTTTCATTTCAGTAACCAACAGCTAGTGATATATTTGATAACAATTACTCACCGCAAAAGAAGTAAGATAACGCGAGAGACAAAATGATGAATCTCCCTGCTGAGGTACAGTACTGTAGGCTAAATAAGGGAGCAGGCCTAGCAATGTGGAAAACCATTCAGTACCATATAGGTTTCAAACCATTCAAGGATTCGAAAAAGAGGGGTGGTATTCAAGCCGCTTGCCACAGTAGTTTTCAAAAGGAATTAATGTTTATATCTCATTTTAGCTTGTTGACATTACTGGCAACATTTTCCTAATGGTTTTTTGCTAATCAAACATTGAAAAGTCTCAAATGTGACTGAGAATTATGTTCTGATTGTAACTGTACTGTAGGTCTATGTCATAGTATATGGTCAACAAGTTACATGTAACAACTGCAATTAATTTTATCAACCTGGTTTAACAATCACAGTTTATGCAGGTAATTTAAATTTGGAAAGATTTTTGCTATATATTTAAGGCTATCATCTACAATAAGTTGTATGTGAGCCATTGTAGACATTTATGTTTTATAGTAATTCTTTCAAATTTTGATTCAGTTCAGATCATTTTCATAAAGTAATTTGTAAATTAGTGCAATTTTTAGCTCAGCATTCAGAGATCATACATGTGATTCTGCCGAGCTTCTGTCACTTTTTGCCACTTAATCACTGCCATTTTTCGTTGGAGTTGGCTGAAATTCCATCAGGGGTTTGTGTTAGTTAAGTTTACAAACATGAGATCATATTTCATAAATTTGAAGGTCATTTGTGGATATTTTCTGAAGCAGTAAAAAATGTTACTCTCCCTAGAGCATTTGTCAAAATCTGCTGAAATGTTGTGGATATAATGTTTGATGGTGATGAATCAAACTTATTCAAGAAAAATAGTTTTGTTGTCAGGTAAGAGCCAAAAATATGGCCTTCTGTAGAGTTTTCAGTTGCAATGAATGTTGGCCACAGATCATATGCAATTATCATGAAATTTGCTTTTCAGTGGTTTAGTATTTATGACCAATATGTTTTTTGGTGTGGGTATCAAAATGTCTCCCATATTAATTTTCCAGTCATTGTGGGAAATAATTCCACCCATGGGAGAATTGATCAAGTCAAATATTTACATGTTATTCAGGTTTCCTATCTAGAAGTTCATTGTCATATTTTGTAAAAGGACTACTTGGCAGATTTGCAATTGAACTTTTTCTTCTATGATTTTAGTTTGGTCAAATTCAGTTCAGTTAAGTTTTGTGAAGGGGCTCTATACATCTTAAACAGAATCTACAGTCATCCAGGAAAGTTCAAGTTGAAATACATGTAGTATTGCTTGAAGCACACTCAAATGGCCCTTAGCCAGTTTCACCCTCTGAGCTTCAAGGGGTCAACAGGTTATCCCAAATGGTGGCAAAATTGGCTCAAGGGGTCAAAAGGTTATCTCAATTGATATCAAATTGGCGATTGTTTTGTGAAGTATAACAGATGACTTGTAGGTTGTCAAAATATTTCCCTGTGCTTGTAAAAAATCTCTTGAAGGCTCTCAGTCTATGATAGCAAATCTTAAAGATATTTGCATTAAGAATTGGGATATAAAAATCCAATGAAATCGATAGTAAAGTTTGCTCTCTTCTTGATTTTATCACAGGTCATCACTCATGTGATGAGTTTCCTTTGTAAATCGGACCGAGAAGCTGCCTCTCTGGTATCCAAGGATTGGTACGAGTCCTCTTTGGATCCTTGCCTGCATACCCGGACGGTCATCAGGTTGAGAGCGTCTTCCGCTACCATGACACGAATGAAAGGTCTCGCCCACAGACAGAGCCCGCATCTGAATGTCTCCTTCGTCGACGGATCTGCGGGAAGCAACTGGGTGATGGAAGAAATGGGCCGCCATCTCGGCCCTCATCTCAGGACCCTCAGCTTGCAGGGGTGTGACATAACGGAGCAGATGTTCATGCACATGATCCAGCATTGTCCCAACCTCAGAGCCCTGGACCTCAGCTGCTGTAATCCTCTCTTCATGTCGGGGAACTTCCTGAAGGACGTAGAGAACAAGGAAATTGTAAGTACTACTCTTGGTAAGTTAACTGTGCTGAAGCTCAATTCCCTGAGGTACCTGTCAGACGTCCTCTTCAACCGATTGATGCAGTGTACTCCAGCAGTGGAGGAACTCTACCTGAGAGGTTGCAACATAGCTTTCGAGGTGGAGCCCAGTAACAAGGAGAATATGCAAGCCATGTCGTTAATGACATTCAGTAATATCAGGGCCTTTCTGAAAGGTCACGCCAGTATCATAAAGGTTCTCGACCTAAGTAACACCTCTGTGACTAGCGCAGCCCTCGAGGAGCTCTGCAGCATTCCTAACTTATCTCTCAAGGGCTTGATTCTTGACAGATGCGTCAACCTGAGCAACAAAGGCCTCGTAGCCGTTGCAAAGTCCGATCTCCCCATCAAATCACTGTCCTTCACTCAGGGGGATTTTATAACATCCGTTACCATAGCGGCCCTCACCGAAAACATGACATCACTGGAGTCCTTGACATTCAGTGGCGTCCGAGTCTTACCCGACAATATAACTGCCGGCATATTTTCCAAGTTGCCCAATCTCTCTGCTCTATCGGCATCGTGTCCCACTCTGAAATCGAATGGCATGATTGATGGTTTGCGCTCTATCAAGCATAGTCCGTTAACTAAGTTAGATCTCAGTGGTACGAGCATCAACGACGATGCCATCTCTACATTAGCGGAGTCAAGGCCCAATCTGCTGGAATTGAACCTTCAGTCCTGTCAGTCGATCTCAGATTATTCGGTGATCCTGATATCCAAAGCATTCCCCGAGCTGCGAGTCCTCAATCTTGCTTGGTGCTCGTCCATAACAGACTTTGGCATCCTGGGACTAGACAAGTATGCAGAAAAATTTCAACCCAAAGATAACCCCCATTACACGGATAGGTTTACCCGCAGCCATAGCCAAATGGGATTCTTCACGGCCCCAAAGTTCAAAGAGCAGATCCAAAACGTCAGCGAGAAGGAATTGATGGAAGCCGTCCAATCCCGAGATTTCGATGGACTCGGCGAACTGAGAAAGTTGGAGTCCCTGGATCTGAGTAACTGTACTCATCTAACGGACCTCAGCTTTCGACATGGGGCCGGATTCCCTCGTCTCCGTAATCTGCAGCTCGCCTTCTGTAGGAATCTAACAGACGAGGGGTTCGATGCGATCGCTAGAAAAAATACGTCCCTGGAGGTCCTAAACATCTCCCACTGCCACATCATTACGATCACCGGTCTCAAAGCGCTGGTGGCATCACTGCAACGACTCTCCCATCTCAATCTAACTAGATGTAGCAACCTAGACGATAAATCCCTGGCTATAATCTCCAACAACTGCGGCCGCCTGAAATCGCTTAATCTGTCCATGTGTCAAAAGATGACCATTGCATCCATTAAGAAATTTAAAGAGACCATGCCCACCCTACAGGAAGTAAGATTGGGCCACACGGGGAGCTATCTGGCCCCTCTCAGTCAACCAGAATTCTTTTAGCCGTGAACGAAGTAATGATTAGAGATACCGTTGCAATGTTCTGTAACACTACAGTAAATATTCCTGCAAAACTGTTACTGACATCAATTACATTATATTGGACTCATTGACAGGAAACTGTCAATCTTTGTGAAAAGTTTGAAAGCGTGGTTTAACATTTTTTATTTCTGTCAGAAGGCAGTGAAGTCATCCCTTCCTTATTAATTTGTGAATGCACATGTACACAGAGAAATTGTACAATCGATACTACCAAAAAAACTTAGAATTCATGAGATATTACAGTATTAAACATTATATGCGAGTACCTTGTGTCCGTGTATCTGTTAAGTGGGATGTTAAAGGCAGGAGAAATCTCTCATCAAAAACCATCAGGAATTTAAGATCACCTGTTTTTCTCCTAAGATGATCTTTATGTATATTATAAGTATTACATTGCACAGTATATTCACAGAATGTAGTACAGGGTATTATCTTAACCATTGTATCACATTACTACACCTACAACACTTTACAGATGGACATTATGTATTTAGTTAAAAAGTCAATCAAATGACAGGCAAGAAATTTATGAGCCTTGAGGTATGACATAGTCAGTCAAATGAGATGAAACATAGAACATTACAACCTCATGAAGGTTTTTAATTTATTTGATAAGATTTATATATTGTAATTTTTTGGTGTATTATATACAGAACCATACTAAATTTTCAGTTATTCTTAAGAAACAAAATTTGACACTGCCAAAAGTGGTAACAAGTAGTAACTAGCAAAATATGAACACTGAACTAGTCCTGCAAACAAATGTATGATATCTCTCTATCCTTTCCTGCAGGAGTAATATACATGATAACAATGCAGAGTTGACCATTACACAGTTCCAACAAAATGCTAAATTTGCTTTTCTGACTCACTCATATCTCAACCATTTTTCCTACATTTGCTTCCTTTTTGTTCTTCCTTCCTCACTTCCTGTGCTGTTGTACGGTTGTAGGTAAAACACAGTTGTTTTCAAACTAGTTGTTTTCATACACTTTGCTGCCATTTTCAAGTACAACAAGGTTTACAGTTTTAAGTTTCAATGCATACATTTGCTTTGTTGAAATGATAGGTAAGGTTAAATTTAGGCACACAGACAATGCACAGTAATGCTGCGAAGAATTATTTGAATAACGTAGCAAAAATGCTAGATTCTGATTTGCTTAATTTAAAATATGATGTATACATTTTAATTGGCGATAGCAATGATGACAATCTCGCTGATTTTGCTCAGTGGTTCAGTTCTATGCTTCAGCTATTTGATTTCTTTCATCGACGGTTTGATCAGATTCCGCTAGAAATAGAAAGAATTATACATTGCAAAGGTCAGGAGTCAATTTGCTTAAAAGGAAATATTACCCTAACTTTGTGCATGCATTAAAGTTTACTGTACATATTTCTGTTCATATTTCTGGGTGGAATAATCCACATATTTTTTTCAAAATACAAAACTGATGTTATTTTGCCTTTTCACTGTGGCAATTATTGCTATTTTCATTAAGGCTTCGTAAATTTAAAATTCGACTGAAGAAGTGGTCACAATTTGGCTTACAAACATGGCCAGTTCAATGTAGACCAGTGCATCTACATGTGTAACACAGTTTCTATCCATAAGTCTTGAAGACATTCCTAAATTCATGTACTGTAGCAATGATCTATGGGACTGAAGTATTGTTTTAAAAAAAAAAAAATTAATAAAATAAAATGGAAAATAAAAATATAAATAAAGTGTATTGTAAATATTTTATAGGAGATGTCTTTTAAAGCTCTTCTCCTTGCTCTCTATAGTTATTTTAAATAGTAAAATTATTTCATTTTAATATTTCAGTTTAATTTTAGATAGAGTCAAAGTCAGCTTTCATTTTTACTATGCTTTGTCTGTGTTATTCTGTAGATAAAGGAATAATTAGATCCTCTTGTCCCCACACCCCGTTTTAGTCCTGATTTTGAGAACTTGGGAACCTCCTCACCCTACAATGCCAATACCAAATGTGGCTTTAAATTGTACAAATCTAACAAGAAAATTTTTAAATTGGGTTTTACTGTATGTTGTTTCTAATGGAAATCATTCAATTTTCTTCTTGAAGTTTTATCCTTGTTTTTTTGCTTTCTTGATTCGGTTTAATTTGAAAGCCCCCGTAGAGTAAGGAATATTGCTGTTTATGGAGTGTGATTATACTCGAGATAAATGACGGGTATACATGCATACCATTAATTATGTTATTTATAATGTTATTTATGCAAACTATTAGCAAACCTTAAACAAAAAGCACATTGCTTTAAGGTCTTATTTTGGTAGTCTGTAATAATGTGTGTCAGTTTATGCGACCGTTTTCACTCAGTTTATCCTCATGATGTAACCCTAGGCTTATACATGATACTGATATATAGTAATATAGTAACCCTTGGCTTATGCATGATACTAATGTATAGTACCCTTATATTTTCATCCTCCCCCCATAATAAAGGAGCATATGCCAGTTTTATGTCTGTGTTAGCATCTGGTACAAATAAACTTGTGGGTAAAAATTAACGTAGCACTTACACAAATATTAAGTGGGTACATAAATTATCCTCAAAGTATTCACTTTTTATAGATGTCTGAACGGGTGGTTTAGAAAATCGAAGCAAATATAGTGAGAACCAGAGTTTTCTTCTTCTTTTTTTGGTCCTACATTAACTTTCATCTATGTTCTCTCTGGGACTACTAACCATTTTGGGTTTAGTTAAGCAAAAATTACTACATGAGTTTGAATTTGGAACATCAAATTATGTGAAAGTAAGAAGTTATCCTAAACTTAGTCAGTATTAGTCATCCCTAAACCTTCATATATCTCACTTTTAATATATTTTGTTGTGTTTTTTGTGGCTACTAGTATGTAGGTTATATACATGAGTTAACATCCTGAGTGAAACCACTGAGTAATTCACAGTCGGAATAAAAACCTGCTTATTCACATGTATACTGTAGCTGCGTTCCTGTTGTCTTAGAAAGACGCCTTCCTTTTTGCAAAGTATTAGAATGATTGCAGCATACAGGATATGGAGGGAATTTTTTTTTTCGTCCATTTTATCCAAGTTATGTAGAATAATTAAAGAAAGATATATATAAAAACGATTTCTCACAAAATGAATATAGAGAAGTATTATTACAATGTTCAGTCAAAAGAGATGTGTCCAACTAAAATCAAGCTTCCAAGGATAATGATCAAGCTACTATTGAGTTGAACTTGGGTCTCGCTTTACATACTGTGTTTATAATGTCATTGCCCTATTCACACCAGTACTATCAGAGCTAATTGAGGTGTTGAGAAAAGGTTTCATTTCAAATGTGCCAAATGAAATTTTAAAAACTTGGAAAAATCAACCACGTTAGATCAGGGCTTGGAGAAATGCAAGTGAAAAATTGTAGATTTTGTAAACAACTTGAAACAAACATGGTGTTAGCAATTGTTCAAAGCCAAGATGTGTCAGGTTTTTTATCTCAAAAGTTTGGGGTTGGAGAACAGTTTTGTTTGAAAAAAACTCAAATCTTACAGAAAACAGAATGTTCATACTGTATATGGCTCATATTGTCCATACAAGTGCTTTGAAAACTGACCTAAAAGTAGGTACCAGACAAAAACAAAATTGTCCCTACTGGTTGCAGCTATGCTGTAAGAAGCAATGTCATTTAAAAAATCTCCTGATAAGTAGAAGCATAGATGGTAATGTGACCCTGTGGGCGAGGGGGAGGAGGGGAAAATGTCAGATGCAGTATGCCACCAGGTGACAAATGAGTAGCACATTTTGTGGTCAGAGGACATTATTTGGAATATGTACTGTGAAGATAGACTAAGATATTAAGTGTTAAATAAATTAAGTATGTAACAAGAATCAAAACTCAGGAAATCAAAAGAATTTTACATAAACCGATGATTTTCTGTTCCATGTCATATTACAAGGTGTAATTAATAAAATTAACATATATAATCATAATGAGTAAGACCTTTGGCACAGGAATTTCCTTGTTTTTATTACAAATTGATGCTTTCTGGTGGCTGGGTATATTTAATTTATGCCTGTAGTTGTTTACAAGCAAATAAATCGAGTTTTTACATAGCAAAAATTTTAAACTATAGAATCACTATTGCTGGAAAATATTTAAGGCTAAAAATATGTGCTGTATATATTTGCCATAAAAACAGTACTGTAATGTAAAGTGTGTTGTAATTGTGATGTAAACGTATTTTAATAGTCTTGTAATATGTTATGTAATGTTATAAAGTAAATGTATTTTACAATTGTAATGAAATACATTTCTAATATGAATCTTTGATGTAAATGAACAAAGAATGTCGAATTATATTTATATTCTTATGATAAGTAAACAAGTACCTGGTAGCTATGCCAAAGTGTTGAATGAGAGTATACATGATTATATGACCAGTGTATTAAACAGGCTAAGTTGCAAGTTTTCATTAACAATTGCAATAACTATTTATATCGGTATTTGGTACAATTTGGTAGTGATAGAAATCTCTTTTCATGCAATAATTACTCAGAAATATAATTATAGCTATTTTATTCTTACATATTGAATAGTTCCTCTTTTTGTTGACCTTGAGAGGCATATCGGTAAAGGCTAGCTCAACAAAAAATATGACAATTATATGAAAATAAAAGATGGTTCTATAAATTACAAATTATATGGACAAAAAAAACAATAACATTTGCTTTCCTTGACATGGTACAGGGACACCAAACTGCATTGGATGTGCAGTGTAATTATTTTACTTGCTTATTTGGACACCAACCAGCACCCAAGGTGCTTTGTGTTACATGGTACAGGGACACCAAACTGCATTGGATGTGCTGTTTAATTATTTTACATGCTTATTTGGACACCAAGCAGCACCCAAGGTGTTTTATATGACATGTTACAGGGACACCAAACTATATCAGATGTGTTGTATTTTGTATGAACATTCCTAATTTAAATTGACTTTATATACATTACTTACTTGATGGTTCTTGCTGGAGTTTTGTGTTGATTTATGATATTTCAGTATTGGTGTGTTAGTGCACAATATAAGGGTTGTGGTGCGGGGGGGGGGGGGGGTGGGGGGTGAGTCTTAACTGGTGTAAATTAACCTAAGGCTTCCAGGTAATAAGCTATACTTGTGTATAAATCTCTCCCAGCAGACTTGAAAAAGTCTGTTATGATTGCCAGAATCTACATTGTTATTAAATTGTATGGTTATCTCAGTACATGGAAGTAGTGAACATTCGTGTACGTTTATGCATACATCATACTTCAAACTATCAGTGATAATAAGCTTACTTTCATAGCTCATGGAACTAATAGGTAGTGATAATATCCTGTATCGAGTATGAACATTTGATATAAACGACAAATTGAAATGTTCTTATTTGCCAGAACCATTTGTGGTCATCTGGTTCTCGTTCAGATTTTCCTTCAGATTTCTACTTGCAGCCGTTCCTTTCTGCATACACATGTGAATTTCATCTTAATATTGAAGATTTTAGTGTTCCATTTAATAGTCCATTTTAAAGTCTGAATGATATGATTGAAAATTCTATATCTATTATTTCTTTCACTGTTCTGTAGGAGATGTAATTCACGGAATGAATTCTGAAATAAAAAATTAGTTCAATGATAATCACGATTGTTTCATTTTTTCTTTCCTCTTTAAATCAATTGGTCTGTCACAAAGTTGCTCCCATGACTCTACCCCTCTCCCCCCCCCCCTCCCAACCCGTCTCCCTAAATACATCAAATTGAAGCTAGAGTTGGTGGATGTCCTTCAGTGACAGTTCAGCTCTACTGGTCTCTTTGTTTACCAAGTGCTGAGGTCAGGGTGGGGGCGGGGTGGGGGGATGTGGATATCGATAACAGGTTTTCTCAAAAACACAGAAGTTGGAAAAATACATTAGATTAACTTAACTTGTATACAATGAAGTGTATTGAACCCCTCTCCATTCCTCATTCTCTTTATAACATAAGAATGAGAACTAGGCTTTATTGGAGATGTATGTATGTATGTATATGTGATCTTCCCGCAAGCAGGAACTCGCAAAAGAAGCCATGGAGGCTTATAGACTCGCAAGCTGACTGGAGCCAATCTCTCGGCACACATCCATTTAACGTCCATGTCGGGAAGTTGTTATTGAACAACACCCTTGCCAGACGACAAACATTGCTGTCGGCGGGAATCGAACCGGGGATCTCATGACTGGGAGACGCCGGCGTTAACCACTAGGCTATACACTCCGCCAAGATGAGATCGTGTCAAAGATTGCTACTAGTCTACTTCAAAATCAGTATGAACAAAGACATCCACAAACAAAACAAGAAACCAAAAAAAAAGGTAACATAAAATTCAAATTCCCACCAAAGATATATTTATTTCATATTTTATTTACAAACTTGGTATGAAAATTAAAATTAAATATTCACATTTGTACATAAAATGTAAAAAAGAAAAGAGAACAAGTTAAAAAAAAGACAGTTAAGTGCAAGAAACAATTCTCTAAAATTGAAAACGTTCTCAAAATGGAATGAGTGAATTTGAATACATAAGTGCACAAAATATTCATATTCACCAAGATTTTCACCTGGAAGACCTTTTTTTAATTTTTTTTAGCTTTTCCTCTCCCTTTCATCTCCAAACCTTTTAAAACAACTATGAATACAACAAGTAATCAAGAATCCCTACTACAGTAAGGTGAAGATAGAAATTGCTCATAACACCAAAAAAGGAATAAAAACCAATAAAAAAATGAAATTCCAGTAAATATGCAAACATGAAAATTAGAACAAATTGAACAAACTAACATTGTCATGTTTTGTTTATATTTTTTGCTTTCCTTTCTTCCTTCTTTCTTAATTTTTTTTTGCATAGAATTATTAGTTTAATGACCAAACTTGTTTCACATTTCTTCTCAAGCCGGTGGTATGAACCGATGACGAATCGAGTCCTTTCTAGGGAAGAGGCTGATTTTAAAAAGTTTCACAAAATGACTTGGCCAATCGAAACCATTTTCTTTGTCTGAGTTGACTTCTTTTGGGGTTTTTTCCTTCTCTTGTGACTGGCATTTTTTGAAAAGGAAACTTAACAGATTCAGTGACAGAGCATTTGTTACTCGAGCTGGTGAATACAAAATAAAAAAAACACACATTTCTATTGTAGTAAAAGTTTCAGGTGAAGAATACAAATCTAAGGCAAAATATATAGAAACAGTAATGCATACAGGAAGCCATTTGTCAAGGCTCAAGGTGTTGGAACCCTGTTACAGTACCTCTTGAGCATGACACTCCTGTGCCTGGAATCTTCCCACAACCCTTTTACCACTACCTACCCTGTATAATATTTATTTTTTATCTATTGGAAGAACAGCTAATTAACTACATAAAATCCCACTAATATCTTCTCTTTTGTTTCTTATGGCTCTCATATGTACATCATATGGCTGAAAGCAGACACATTTAGTTCACATGAGGTTGTCCAAAGATTGAAGGTTGCCCCTTTACTTCTCAGTCGAAGAATTAAAGATACTTGGTTAGGAACCCCGTTGAAAATCACATCAAACTGATATCTTGAGTTGCTGAGTTACAAAATTCTGACATTTACGTTTAAAAGACACAAAATATTACTCTCAAACATGACATTAATGGCAAGCCAATGACACCTGAAAACACCTCAAGACTGGTCTTTATCGACATGAATGTTAAGATGAAACTGTTCTTCTATGATACCAATGGATAAAGCTCTAAACCCTTACTGTCCGATAAATGACAAACGAGGACAGCTTTCTGTAGTAAACAATGTAACAAGATTGCGAGCTAATGTCGGACATACAATAAAATACTCAAGTTCACGCTTGTAATGCGGGATTAAAACCGTGTCTGAACCCTGCGGGTTTTGAACTTCCACATTAACTAATTGACATAAACTGAGGAAGCCTACTTCAAGTTTTGCCTTTACTTGTAGCCATTTGCTTTTGTAGTCCAAACCATGTTTATTAGCAAGAAAACAAAAATGAAGTCAAGTGCTTCAGGTAAAAGTTCAAACAATGTGGGCATTTTCATTTAGCAAGTTGCAAAGATCAATTGAGGAGAAGGTTCCCTGCTGCTCCTCTCCGACACCCTCCCCCCCCCCCTAATCCACCCTCTCTCTATCCACTCCCTTATTCTTTTGTTATAATGCACATTGTGAGCATGACAGCTATTTTTAGATGTTCAATATTTGGTAAGTATCAAAAAACACCATCTGACCCGGTAACGTAATTTCCAAAAGACATTGTAAAGTTGTTGCTTTGAAGAGTCAACGAAACAATGTCAAATATATGAGCAATGAATGCAACGAGAACAGGAATGCAATCAGTATATAAATGAAAGCAGTGAATACTTGAAGGGATTACCTAGAATAATATCTATAACCGACAGTCAAGGACATAATGGAAAATGATCATCCCTACTTAAAGCTTTTATAATCATATTTGGTATACACTGATTTTATCCACTACTGGACGTCTGGACGAACCGAGTCACACACAGACAGCCTCTAGACAAACACAAACAGTCAGCTATGATATAAATATTCATACATACATACATACTTCTATCCATACATACATACGTACGCACCAACATACATACATATGCACGCAGGAACATACATGCATACGCATGCTGCATGCACACCCACACATACATACACACATAGATACATACACATGCACGCACACATATATTTCCATCCCTACATACATACGCATGCACGCACCCACATACATATGCATGCACACACATACATACATACACATATACATAGATATTAAATCAGTGAGGTATGATATGAATAGTAATAAAGTTTAAAATGGGTTTGGTATCCTTCAACACATCGAGGAGTAAGTACAAGTTTTGAATACACGTGCACAGCTGAATAAATTTAGTTTCAAATGAAACACAATGAATACATCAATTTGGATGGTTAACATTCTGACAGTCAGAACGAATTGAATACAGAGTTGAAAGATTGTCTTAATACCAGAATTAAAGTTTCTTTTACTTTCATAGATAGCAAAATATGAGCTTTTTGAGGATTTTCATCTCAGTCATACCATACGTGACAACATGAATATTCATATAGTTGCTCTGTTTGGATGATTCAATGCACATGCAGTAATGTCTGATACATAGACTATCAAGGTGTAAACTCATTGTTGTGTTCCCTTCTTGAATTCTGTTCACTCTCAACAGTACTAATTATTAACTATTTTAAGAAAGGAATAAATGCAGCATTTCTGTGACAGACAATTACGTCAGATAAGGTCATGTACTTAAACATGACGATAGCCCTTAAATCACCCTTTGTGAAGGAACTACTGGAAGACAAAAGGTTTTGAGAACTAAATCACTGGTTTGAAATGTGAACTTCCTTACAGAACGATAAGGGCCTATGTGATGCACAGAGAAGCTTAAACTTGCTGTTTTGCTGACACCAACATCTAACTTGCAATATTAAGAAGAAGAAAACAAGAACCAAGAAAACCACTATTTATCCCCACTTCTTATCTTATACAATTCAGATGAGAATAACATTTACAATATCAAAAGAGTTGATACGTTGCTTTGATCATGAATATTGAAGGAGGTAAAGGACAGGGTGGTTCCTCTACCTCAGCTCTGGCTTCTGTGAGATTTCATTCCCTTCGTCCATCTTTCATCCACCTCCATCAGATTTGGATCTCTGCATCGTGTGTCAGGTGAGGTGGCATTGTGACCATTACCCCACCGCGGGGCGACCTGGACGGCACAAATGTCTTGGGACCGCCGGAGTTGCGCCGACTGCTCTGAGCCGAGCTGCCCCCCGTAGATGTCACCAGAGGTGACAGGGACGGCGACCCTGGCGCTAGCGGCGAGAGGGAGGGCGAGAGGTCAGGGGTGACGGCAGCGGGTATAAAGGAATGGTCGTACGAGATGGGGGAACGGGGAGAGTTTCCGTGGTTTAAGGAGTGGTTCATGGAGTTGTTCTGTTCTACGGAACGGTGCAGCTGCTTGATTGGTCCGTGGACGACGTTGGTGATCAGTGGCGGGGGGTAGGTCTTGTTCAGGGGCTGGAAGGCCTTCTGTTGAAATGGTCTGCTCTCGGTCTTCGACGAGACCAACGAGTCGTCCTTTAACTTGGCGATTTCGGCGAATACGTGCGCCAGAGGTTGAAACTGCGGCCCCCAATCCAGGAGATAATCCCAGTTATAGCTCCCCGAAAACTCTTCCTCGCTGTTCACGATGGAGCTCAGGGAGCCTCCCATGGAGGGCTGTATCTCGTTGTTATAACCAAAGACGTTGACACCGTCCACCACGGCAATGTCTTCGTCGGTGATGGCTTCGTCTAACTGGGCGTATATGAGGTGCCCTATCTGACCCCCTGCCTCGCCCCCTCCCTCATCGCCAAAGACATGCATGCTCTCCACACTGGTACTGAACGGTTTGGTCCGTGGTGAGTTCATATCGGAGGCGCTGTATGAGCCGTCGTCGTGGTCTTGCTGGATGCCGGAGTCCAGCACATCTCTCGGTTGACGTGGGACGGTCCTGGCATTTATCTGCCGGATCTCTTCGTCTTCCACGGTAGCGGAGCCACGGCCGCTGGAGGCCGAGTGGGACTGGTCTGAGATGTCCGTCTTGTGACCGATTTCCATCGAGCTGTTGGTAGGGGGGACGCCATACATCACCCTCGGTGAATTGGGGCCTTTCAACATGTGGTTCTCTGTTATGTTTGGGTTCATGATTCCGTGTCCCATCTCGACGTTCCTATCAAAGTTGGCATCGTAGAAACGAGGCGACACGGAGCGGTTGAGGTCCGCTGCATCCGCCCGGTCCTTCTTCTTCCTCTTCTTCATGAGACAGACGAGGACGAACAACATGACCAGGATCAGGACGACTATGGCGGAGCCGATCAAGATGATAATCAGGTACAATGTACCCGAGGACCCCATGGCACTTGCACCAGATACGGGGGCGACTTGGACACTCACAGAGACCGGTGTTTCCAACGAACCCTGTCGACCAGAGCTGCCAATGACTATGAATGGGAACGAATCAGGGTTGGCTTGTCTTTTGGACCTCTGACTGTCACTGCTGAAATCCTTTCTGACCGTGATGCGGCCGGTGAGTTCGTCCATTTCAAAATATTCCTGTTCGTTCTGGAAGCGGTACAGTATCACACCGTCGGGTCCTCCGTCCATATCTGTGGCACCGACCTGACCGACTTCATCCCCAATGTTGGCATTCTTCGGGACATCAAACCGGTAGGAACTTCTGTTGAATTCGGGAGCGAATTCATCCTCTCCTGTGATGCTGACCTGGGCTTGCACCTGGAGACTCTCTCCACCTTTGTCCATGGCACGGATTATCAGGATGTAGGAGTGGGCCTCCTCATAATCAAAGGCTCGCTTGGAGCTGACTTCTCCCGTCCTGGCGTCGATGTCGAAGAATTCCAGTCCCTTGCTGTTGACGATGGAATACTCCAGTTGGCCGTAGATGCCCGTGTCTTTATCCAGTGCTGCCACGGTGAACACCACTCCTGCGGGCGTGTTCTCGGCCACTCTCTCCAGGTACATCATGACGGGAAAGTATGGGCGGTTGTCGTTCTCGTCTGTGATATTGACGTGAACGATGACGTTGCTTGAGGAGGAGTTCATGCCCCGATCAGAGGCCATGACGACCAGTCTGGCCCCCGGCATCTCTTCGTGGTCTAATTCCCGCCTGACCGTTATAACACCACTGACATCATCGATCGCAAAGTATCCCTTGTCGTTGCCGGATATGATATCGTACGTGACCTTGGCGTTCTCCTCTTTGTCCAGGTCAAACGTATGGACCTGTATTATCTCGGCGCCGACGTCCGCTCCTTCACCGATCTCTCCCGAATACTCGGAGGGACTGAACACCGGAGCATGATCGTTCACGTCCAAGACTTCGATTACGACTTCGGTGGTGGAGTTTCTCTGAGGGCTACCCCGGTCTGCCGCCCTCACTATCAGAGTATATACATCGGTGGTCTCCCTGTCGAGAGGATTGAACACCTTGATGTCGCCGGAGTCCGCCGAGATGAAAAACTTATCCTCCTCATTCCCCGATACGATGGAATAGTCAATCTTCTGGTTGGCAAAATGTACGTCGGCGTCACTGGCGGTCACCGTGACTACCAGAGTGTCCTCCGGAGCGTTCTCCTTCACTGACCCCTGATAGATAGTCTTGGAGAACTCGGGCGCATTGTTATTGACATCCAAGACCTTGATGCGGACTGCCACCACTTGAGAGAGGGACGGGGTGCCATTGTCCGTGGCGGTCACCACCAGCTGGATGACAGGTTGTACCGTGTTGTAATTGATTTCTTGTTCGGTGTAGATAGCTCCGGTGTCGCGATCGATGGAGAACTCTTGAATGGACGGAACGTCCATGCTGAATTTTATCCTAGCGTTCTCGCCACTGTCCGCATCCGTAGCATTCACCGTCATCACCAAATGCCTAGGAGGAGTGAGCTCTGGTAGAGTGACCTAAGGGAGAAGAATTAAAAAAAAAAATCCATTTTTAGTACATTTTGTCTAAATACACCATTTTTCATTTGATTAACTATGACAATTTTACAATAAAAGTTATCTTACTCATATAAGACCATCTGTTGTGCTCTCCTAAGTTTATTTTGTTTCTGTTTGGTACATGTTTTTTAGTAATGCATAAAATGTAGAATCTATTAAAGTGTATACTCGAGACACTTCAAACTATCACTCCTTTAACTCATAATTCATTACAGCATATATCCCCAAATCATCATCTTCCATCTATCACCTCCATCCTCCTTGACCAGTAGAATGTCAGACTGGCCTCTCGGCAATGACCTTTTACTTTCAATTTCAGACATATTTATGATACAGAAATTTGATGGGAATGAACTTTTTGACCAAGAGTATAGCGAGAGAAAAAATTTCACGTACCTGGTACGACTGCTCTGTGAAGACTGGGGCGTTGTCATTCTCGTCTTGAATGTTGACTGAGATGTAGGATTGGTCAGAGTGTTGGGAATCCGATGCGGTGACCACAAGACTGTACAGTTGCTGCCGCTCCCTGTCTAACGGTTCGGCTAAGGTGATTGTCCCGCTGTATGCGTCGATGTTGAACATCCTGTCTTGGTTTCCGCCGGGGGCAAAGGAATATGTGATGGTCGGGTTAATGTCTGGATCGACGGCCGTTACCGTGGTGACTACAGAACCAATCTCCAATCCTTAAAAATGAGAAGAAAGATGTACTTCAAGTATCTAATCACATCACCCAAAAAATGCAAATTATTTCCACATGGTGATAGGATTATCGAATACCATAACGAGGCTTAATGATGGTAGAATAACCACAGTGCCTGATTTACAGAGCCAATTGAATTAAAACAAAAAAATAATAAACATACACAATGTAGTGTCTGTATTTCCAGGTACAACCTCTATCTATACCCTTTGTTACTTGTTCATAAGAATTAGTTCAGCCAGAAAAAAATAAAAATTCCTGTTTCTCCACAGGTCTATCTTTAAACAAAGTAGAAGCATTTTCTTGCTTAATTTCCATCAATTTTCATAACACCAATAAAGAATCGGCAAACATAGTTGCAATTTATTTCATTGAGACACCTACGTATTTTCAACAAGCGAACACAAATTAAGTCATAAATTACTTCCTTCCATTCCATATTTCCTTGCTCGGACAATTTTGCAAATATAACTGTTGATCAGGGTGCAAGAAACGGCTTCATTAATTAACTAATAAAATTAATTCTTGATGATGAAATGGAATCATTAAATACTTGGTAAGTTTACCTCCATTAGACAAACATTCTGATGATTGATGGTCGGTGTCCGACCAACTTCAATCGTATTTTGAGCCCACAGACAAAATTCAAATTGTGACTTGAAACATTCAGAGACAAACTTACCTTCGCTTATATTAATAGGGGCGTAGATCGGAAAGATGGGTCTGTTGTCGTTCCGGTCGTTGACTGTCACCTTTATCATGACCGTGTCATCCTTGCGTGGGTTTCCGTTATCCCTGGCCCGGAGGGTCAACCGGTAGAGGTCCTGCAACTCCCTGTCCAGGTTACCGTTCGTGGTGATGATTCCTGTCACTTCGTCGATGGCGAATGCGTTGTTGGTGTTGCCGCCGATGATGTGATAACTGATGTCACTGTTGGAACCGTAATCAACGTCAGTGGCCGACACCTGTATATCCAAAATAAAATATATAACAAAAATAAAAAATAGAACATGATATTTTGGAATGATTTGGTTTCTCCAAGGGATGATATACAACTGGTTGATGTGGGTTGCTTAATAAAAACAAATTGTTGGAAAATTTTCTGTACCATTAGGTCGACACCACATCCTCACATCAGTTTGTGTGGTGAAGATATGAAGTATTCGGGATTGGTGATTGTGTGTGAATGAATGTGGCAGCAGCACAGGGAATTATGTCATCACGGCAGGTGAATGGAAATTATTTATGATTTTTTTTATTATTATTATACTATTGACATCAAATCAACACAGGGAAATCAAGCATCTACAACAACAACAAGTCCATTTCATAGAAATTGTAAGTAGAGAGGACATTGAAAAGCTGAGAAAATATTCCAAATCTATCACATTTCAAGGATAAAGCAACAAGAAGATTATAATAGGAAAGGAAAGCTTTCAAGGAAAACTCTGCCATGACTACATGACTGCCCTCCTGCTGTGATCCACTTTCAGCAGTAAAGGAGTGCTTAGTCAAACAAACAGGGAACACACTACTAACAATGCCAAAAACAAACAAAAAACTTTCTTTATGATATCTGTCATATAACTCTGCCACCTACATATCCCTTTGAATTAATACATCCACGGATCACACTGTTTTCCGGCAAGTAAACATCGTTAAGCTTGTTCTGCTAATTCTGCATCTCACCATCTGTGCTATCCAGGTCTTGATCTGCTCAAGTCCAGACTTAACCAATTATTTCCTAAGG
>JAIPMN010009101.1:0-16709 GCA_020650975.1 Apostichopus californicus | reverse complement strand
TATATATATATATTTATATTTATATATAGTGTCCCACTAGTCTCAACTAGTCTCAACATATTTATATATATCCCATATGCACATGTATCCAGTATAACTTCTTAATATTATTGCCATACTAAGCCGTGGAGAAATCATGGCTGTATATCTAGAAATTTTCACCTAAAGGCTGTCTTTTATAAATATGAGGACATATATGTTATCACCAGTATTCTAATAATTAAGAAATAAATATTCTCAAAGAAACCAAGGTCAAAAATAAAGAAATTTTAATGAATAAACATATTCTGCAACATTCCTTAATCATCAAAGTGGTCTTGTTGGCTTTGAGCTGAATATGAATGGGTTGTCTATGGTTTAAATGAATCCACCCTTTTCCTTGAACCCCTCTTTTCCCCTCCACCCTATCTTAATGTCCAGAAGAGTAAATAAAGTGCACTTAAAAGAACTAGTGGAAGAAGCAACCTGCGAAGCGAGAAGTAAATTTCATAATTTAATAATTTTTATTCACTTTTGAACATTGGTTGTGTTTACTTTTGGATGATTCGTAGAGCATACATGGGAGAAACTTAATTTACAGTGACATCCTCCAAATAAACTTGAAACCAAAAAATAATAAAATATAAAGTAAACACAAGGGGGAGGGGAAGAAAAGAGAAAGGTTTCTGTAATAATAAATGCCAGATAAATTATAAATTTGATTTTTTTTAAATTTAAAATTTACTGTATAAACTGATTAAAGTAATTGTACTGACAAAAGTCCACGATTTTTTGTTTTGTTTTAATAATGAGAGATTTTACCATTGCATTTATTTAATATTTTCCTGTATTTAGAAATATTATTAAATTACTGACTCATGGTTTTGTGTTCAATTGATAGTCATATATGTGTAAATTAATCTGAACAAAAACACTTTAAAGTTTCAGATGTATCGATTGATTTCATTGATCAATCGATCTCTTCGTTCGTTATATCAATCTCGTTGTTACAGTAGCGTTTACAGCATGGTGAACCCTTTTGTACTCATGTAGTGATGATGAAGTGATGAATCATGCCGTCACTTTTGGGATCACTCCACCCTCACTCTGTTCCCTGAGAAACAAAATTAGCTCTTCTCATTCCATTGTGAGTCACTATATAGCTGAGCTTTTCTGAAACCGTTAAAATTTACCATGTAACAAAATGTATTACCCGTTTTCATTATATACTGTTTGTGAGCTGTGCAGATTTGACAGCTGGGAAAGAGAAATGATTTCTTCAAAAATGAGAAATTCCTGCGACCATCTAGCACGGTATACCCATTACCTCTCTGAAATATGGAACCAATTATATACCCTCGTAGAATCTATCTTTGAAGTCAGCAACACTTGTATATATGTCAAGTAATATGTCATATCCTGATGATTTAAAAACACTTTGGGAAAGAAATTAGTTAGAGCCCAAGAATTCCTGGAGTGCTAAATCTTAATTTATTTTGGAGAAATTGGTTTTTCCATCAAACAGACAGAAGAAAAGAAAATTTGGCATTCCATCGGTGGTTAATTTCTCAAATTTGTTTGTCCGACATAAATCATGCTTGTGATTTCGTCTGCTGCTATGTTGGAAGAATCAATGATTATCTATTATAACCATTGGTGACCTTATCATCATTTTTACCCTCCCTGAAAAAAACGCTTGAATGCTCCCTAAGTGCCATATGAATTTGCTGCCCTCTATGATTATGAGCATATCCAAAACCAGCTAGAAACATGAATGACTGCAGATCATGTTCTTCTAAAAGGTCATGTTTCTGTTTTCAGTATATTTATAACTCCTTAATTACCTGTAAAATAGTTTAGGATATGTTACTTGCAATTGTGTTTAATGATTCCCATTACATAATATCTTGCCACACCATTTCTGAAGTGATTACAGTTAATTTATTTATGATAGAATTGTATAATATAATGCATTTTCCATTACCTATGATAGTGAAATATTATCCCAGATCTAGGAAGCTATATAAAGTAGCTAGAAAAGTGTGAAAATTTGGCAATGTGATTACCATGTACCATACCACACCATACTAAACCATACCACACCACACCATATCAGTATGCCATGTATTCTGACTTATATGCATACTCCATAACAGATCTAGTGTAGTACCCAACTATACTTGACCAAACCAGATCTCTATACATACTTACTTACGCATGCATGCACGTACACACACACGCACGCACGCATACATACATACGTACATACATACAAACATACATACATACATACATACAAATACATACAAACACCCATACAAACATGCATGCACACACATACATACAAACAAATCTGATGAACAAAGCTGACCTTCTGAACCATAAAGTATAACTTCCTATTCTTACAAAAACTAACCGATTAAAGTGATTACAATAACATCTGCTACTTGTGACTGCCTATAAAGGTAGTTCCTTGAATTCTTTTCAATTAATGGCCCAAATAACCAAGCAACTTTTCCAAGAAAAGTCTCCAAAATAAATGATAAGTACATTAATGTAAACTATTAGAGAGCGTCAATTTCCTTTGTTTACACCTTAAACTGTGCACAGTCTGTGCTTTCCAAATAAATGATAAAATATAATGTGCAGACTTATTCACAAAACTAACTAACTGCGTAAACTGTAAAGATTTTCACTATAATCATTGTTTGATAAGGAGATGATATATATCATGTATGTATCTATGCGTGTATGTCTGTATGCGTATCTGTATGTGTGTTTGTGACGGCTAGCTTGTACAAGCAATATCTCAACAACCACAGGTTGAATAATAGTCATACATGGTAGTGAAAATTTAATAAAAAAGTCAATATCAGTTCAACCTTATGTTCATTTTAGTTTATACTTGGTATGGTGATTTAAACTACATACATGTTCTTTGCAAGTAATTTTACCTCATTAATTTTCATGAATGGATGGGACTCCTTGGGAAATTGTTAAAAACAGCTTGTAAACAGGATACCACAACAACCACAATATGAATCAATGTGATACTTGGTAGATTGATTTCCCACAAGGAGTAGGTGTGCCCTATTGTTCTTGGTTCTCATCTAATGAATATTAATGAGCGGGCGGGGCTTAACATAGAATTTGGTTCACAATGAACTGACGGTGGTACATAATAAGCACATTTATTCATCAAATTGTAAGAAACGGCTTTTATACACAAGACAAGAACCAAATGTTCCATGGTTTCCATCCTTAGGTTTGTCACATTACATTCGTACAATCTGCCATGTTTTTTTTTGTGGGCATATCATGAATATTCATCAGTGAATGTGTAATTCTTAATCAGAGATTTCTGATATAGTATGTTTAATTATTTTTATAAATATGTACATGCATAATACAATGTATTTATATACAGTAGATTTTACAATTTTCCACTCAATCCACCAAGTACTGACCAAAGTTATATTTCTGGTCTTCTAGTATATATGGCAACTACATGTAATCCTGTTCTTGTTATGTACAGTTTTGTGAGTGCCAGACTTTATTATTATCCCTAATCCATTATTCAGGAATGATATGTCTACTGATGTCTGATATCCTAGAAGAATCTTCAAACTGCCTACTAAAACGAAAACAGTCTAAAGGGGGAGGGCGGGCACCTTTGAAATATTTGAACCCACAGAATTTTTATGAAATTGATAAATATTCATATGCCCTTAATTGATTGCTAATTCAATTGAACTTGAAACTGAATCACAAAGTTTGTTACCGATGAAGGGGTTTTATTTGTATTTCATTGTCTCTCTTACCTGTCACCATATATGCCTAGCCTACAACAACTGGTAACATTCTTGCATTGCGCCCCCAGTGGCTATCTCTGGGTCACTGCCCTCTTTCCCACCAAATCTCCCATTCCATACGCATACATACATACAAATAACACATCTTTCTGGCTGGATTTTTAAATCATCTGAATAACATTCTACAGATTTCTAGGGGCGATAGTTTTTTATGTTGGCCCAAATTCCTACGTTCACCCTAATGTCACCCACTACTACTAGGACCAAAGGGATTGTATTTCTGTAGAGCCACTATACACATGTTCATGTTAATTTCATCATCACTGCACAAAGCACTTGATATAACACCGATGGACAATGCATTGTGATACACACAGGATACAAATATTCCTTGGAAGGCTCCGCCTTTTACTTTCCTTTTGTAGCTCATCCCTCTAAAAAGGACAACTAAATCCCAGTGGATGTCTGTCGAACTATCTGTCTGATTGTTTGGGTAAGGTTTGTGTGATAAGGTCAAAGGTTAAATACATAATGTGACTGAATTAGCTTTAGCGAGGTACAGGCCTCTACGAATACGGTCGCCAACTCTCCAGAATTTGGAGGCTGGCGAGCACAAAATGCGACATTTTGGCGAGTGGCTCATTCGCTCACTGCCATTTGAACAATTAGGCTTACTATTAACTTGTCAGCCAATCAGCTTAGGCCCATTGTCTAATGTTACACATCACGGTAGTATTATCAAAGACCCTAAGGTCTGGTCACCAGCTCGAAAGAAATTTGACATCGATCATTCAAAATAAAAGATGGAAAACAAGAAACAAATAAATGTGTAACCACAACCAGGACATAGCACTTACTTGAGATATTGCACTATGGCTACAGTGGGCTGTATGTTACTATGGTAACTTGTCAATTCTTTCTTTCTTATTATAAGGATGACTTTAGGGACAAAATTTATTTGGAATTGTTGTAGACAGTTAAAAAAAACTCTGTTACCAGTCAAAGCTGCTATATATTGCTATAACACTTTTAAATTATTTGAGAATGACCCTTTAAACAACTGAGGTTCATTTATTAAAGTGACTGGACTACATAGTCTAATACAAAGACTTTGAGGTCAGTTACTCAGATGCCACACACAAAACTCAATAGGAAAAGATAAGACCTTTATGCATGACTCAAGTAAATGACAAAGTTTACAATATGACATTACAATTTGTTTTCAAAGACAAATGGTGTTGAATACCTCACATAAGGTTAAAATCTTAAACATATACTGAATGTTGGTTGAGTTATTTAAAGCTATAAAACAATGAGAAACTATAAAACAATGGATTAACATCTATGTCGTTGAGTTATTAGAAGCTTTAAAAACAACATCTTCGTCAAGGCTTCCGCTGAGGATGGGAATCGTCATCATGCATAACCCAATATAGCTTTAAAGGAGCCTTCCAGAGTTACACTGTATAAGAAAAATGGCAACATGACGAGCATTCAACTTTTGATTTTTTCTTATAACATGTCTGTAACATATCTGCCTCAAAGTTAAAATTCTTTAAAATGCCTCAAAAAATGTCAATAAATAAAACCCTCAACTCCTGCACTCTTGCAATCCTCTCTAGAAGAGGCATCTTTTCTTCAGATTTTGAATTCCAAATTATGTCAGTTTAGCGAATATTATTCTTTGAAATGTTGCTCCGGATAATTGCTTTGTACAGCTGAGCTGTGTTAGGGTTTCACTTTTGCCCTGCTATTTTTTCCCCCCTTCATCACTCCAAGAAAACCCCATAGACCTCTTCCATACAGAATCATCTTTTCCGATATATGTAAATTTAACATATTCGAATGTATAATGAACCCGGCCAAGGATAAACGTGCAGATTTGAAAAAAAAGTTGGTATATCGTGCTTGCGCTACCTTCCATCTCTGTTCATAAAGTTTTCTACATATATTTATTTTCTGCTCTCCTGTAAAGTCAGAAATTTTTTGAGGGGGTTATGGAGTCATCTTTCTTTACGCATACACCCGGGGAAGAAAAGTAATATATCTGGCTGTGCTAGACTTTCGTGAAGTATAATCAAGTTATTCCATAATTAAGATGAGACTCATTTCTGTATTTTTTCTTTTCCGCCATATTTTTTTTTTTGATTTTTCTTTTCCGTTCTTCTTTCTTCATAATCTGATAAGCTATCACTTTTGCTTCGACTATGTATTTTCAATATCGAACCTAAAGGGCCCCCAAGAAAAATGTTTCCCAATTTTCTGCTTAATTTCATCAGCTCTGCATCATATTTTCTGTCGGGGGGCACCACTCTAATCTCCAAAATCTTCTCACCAATGGCTTGGTGAAGGCAATAGGAAGCATTAAGCGCTTGGGTTACCTATTCTGAACCATGGAAGTGCAGGCTTTTGCCATTTTCTTTCCTTTTTTCCCTTTTTTCTTGCCAGTTAGCGTAACCATGAGTTTTTTCCCTTCAGTATATTGATCAAGGATTATGAATACGAAGATTAGCTGTGATGATACTGTATGTACGTACCGGTCTTGTGAGGTGGATATCAGGCACGGAGAATAAGATGCCATGTTTGAAAAACTATTAACATCTAGGGTTATAGGTCTTAAAATGGTGACTTTCACAACAGATGTATGTGTGTGTGTTTGATCCGACTGTTACGCAAGTGTAACCCAAATTTCTCCGATTATTACACACAAAAATGGCTAATAATTTAGAGCATCCATTCATTGATTTATTTCATCATAAATGAACATTCATAAGGATCCCACTGGAGTGAAAAAAGAAAAAAACTTTTGTAGAAGCATAATTTAATTCATTCCTATCTCTATACCTATAGCTCACAATGACTTGTAACTTTCTTGCACTAGCTGTACCTCCCCCCCCCCTCCCCCAGTGACTCATCTCGAGGTCACTACCCTCTTCTTTCCAAATTCACCATTCCATTTCTGGGTACCAAAATAACTGACTAGAAAATTATTAAATATACATGGTAGACTGCGACAGTGCTAAGGTTGTGAGGAGACAGGTAAGCTTATTGCATCTTAATCCAACTCCCTTTCCCTTTTGGTGCAGTATCCAGAAATAGATGAAGTAATTCCAATAGCCTCTTTATAAGCTTGAGATACAAGAATCCTTTTTGTAGACATATTTGGCTTTTTTGAATTTAAGAAGATTGTCTCTCGAAGGAAATGTGGGTTAAGAGACTTTGGTATTCAAACTGGTGACCCCACTTATTTAACTTGATTATCTTTGCCACCCCTCTCCCCAATGGCAGCTAGGTTGGCCTGGGGAAGGGGTCTAGGGTGAGGAGGTATGATTCCCATCCCCTTCGACATTTGTTATACCATTAAGGGTACTTTGTAAATGGTGATGTTTTGCTATATCTCTTTTGAAGTAATTTATGTTCAAGATTTTTCCACATTTCTTTCACAAGATATCGCACAATTCCTTCCGATTTTCTCGGCGACCTTCTAAATTTTTTTTTTGACGACCCTGAAAAGTTTTGTGACCCCCCCATTTTGAATACCAGTGCATTAAGCTATCGTCGTCGTGGGTAAACTTTTCTCGGAGGAAGCACTTTTGGGGATGATATAGACTCATGCATATATACACTAACGTCCTGAAATCAATACAGCTCAATATTCAAATGATTACCTAGCCATATATTGACATAGCGTGTGACTGGTATCCGTGGCACGATTTGCAATCACAGCTGTCCATAAATTTTACTGTGATAAAATACAATTTACTTTGACGTTTCTTGTAAACGCAGAGAAAATTATCTCTCGAGACAGTCTAGTATGTACAGGAGGAGAAGATCCGAGAGACGGTGCTCGTAAACCCTTTGATCTTCGTCAATTTTTCTCCATCCTTACACCAGCTGAAGTGATGCCCTGAACGAGCCACTCGCAACCCTCGTCTCTCCAAACAAATGTGGGTCATAGCCTCACCTCAGCAAATACTCACAAGTCACTCAGGTAGACAAACACATCCGACCCAAATTCTTCCAAATCGGAAGCAGATTGCAAGAAAGGAGTGCTCCTTGATTTTGCTTTGTGAGAGCACTCGGTCCTTCTGTAATCTAGGTAATGCAAACACCGGGGGTAAACACATGGTGGAGTGTCCTGTACACATAACTGCATTAATACCTTATGTCAACACACATAGATATTAGACTAGATTCAATTCAGTTGCCACATGAATGGTAAAAAAAAATTGTCGCTTATTTTCCCCCTGTTTCTTTTCATCCTCAATGATGTGTAGCTCTTTATATGTAGAGTCAGTTCACTCAATGAAAGGCTGGGGCATCTGTTGTAGATTTTGTGCTGGAAGGGATGTTAGATATGGTTCAATTTTCCTTTAGTTGTCTTTATAAAACAAGAAGACTGAAACCAAATAATTTTACCAACGAAGTATTTCTTTTGAAGATCAGACTTAAACTTCCAAGGTTGCTCTGTTGTAGATCTATGGAAAGTTGTGTAAAACAAACAAGAATTAAAAATAGTAATAATTCTGTCCACGGTTGATTTGCTGGTCATTAAGTTGTCTGTCATAATGGTCAACATTCATATAATCTCATCTGAAATTGTCAAATTTACAAAAAATTTGTGATATTTACAACATTGATTTATATTCAAGAGATTAAGGAACTTTACCTACCTATGTACTTTTGAAAGTGACTGCAAAGTAGAGAACTCCATTACTACAAAGTGCCTTACAATTTGTTGAGTATCAGCAAAAATCCTTTTTTAGGTTTTTTTCTTCAGTAAACTTATGTATATATAATATATGTTTATAATATATTATATTATATATATATGTATTTAATATATTATATGTATATAATCAAGAGGTACGTAAGTTAACGTATCCTGCCAAGTCCCAAAATAGATTGTTGTTTTCTTCGCAGTGGAAGCAAATTGTTTTTACAAGTTGTTTTTATAAGCATAACAAGAGGTAATGTTGTTGTTGATGATCAACGAATGAATAGTAACAAAGAGGAAGTGGGCTGGGATCTAAAGGTTGCCTAGTTTATCTAGGTTCAACTGGATTTTAATCGTCAAGTAATTAGAACCAATTTTGATGTAGGCTAGATGGGTGCGAAATGTTGATAGTAAAATACGTGACCACAACATACACGATGACTAGAAATTTAAAGCAAGAGGAAACAATACCTTTTTTCGTAAGCCGAAGAGGGAAATTACATAAGCATAAACTATGACCATAAGTTGTTTTGTGCTTGGTATTGCTTGGTGTTTGGCATTTTGTACCCAAATTATATGTTCTGATTATTATAATAGTCTTAACTACAGTATGATTACATTGTATCTAAATAAAATGAATGTTTGGAGAAGCAAACACAATCATTATTATTAACAGGTATATATATGTTAAATGATGAATAAACGAGTTGGTTTTTATGAAAATCATTGCTATTTGTGTTGAATATTTGATTTTTGTTAAAGCTTCCTGTGAAACTGTTGCCTGTAATCTTGTGGTATCATGTACTAAACTATTAAGGAACAGATATTTAACTTAGTACCCAAAACATAATGTACTTTAGTCCACCAAAACTCTTCCAGGACTTACTTGGCATTATAACTGCAAAGGGACAAATTAATTTGTGGGACATATTATTTTCTGTGTTGAGCTAAATGCACTGTGTTGATCAGTCTTGCAAAGAGATGCAAAGATTCTACACCTTCTGCTGTAATCAAAACAGTGTAAGGCTTATGTAGGATAATGTGAATGTAATATTGTGAATGTGAATGTGAACATAATGTGAATGTAACCTTTTCGCATCATACCTAAAAATAATTGATGACTTTAGAAAGTTTTCACTTAAAATTGTCTTTATTATATTTTTCTCTTAAGAATATCAAGTGTTATTTTGTTTGCCACTGGAATATCCCTTGAAATCCTCGACACAAACTTTTGTGTCCCACAAATTTTATGTTATCTGTTAATGTCCTTTCTTTGCCAATCTGGAATTTTTCTTTAATCTCTTTACTCTATCATTCATGGAGCGATTATGTTTTTCAGGGTAAGTTATCGGTTTCTGTTAACTGAGAAGTGTAAGCCCTACAGTATTATAGTGATGCGATCTGATAGTGGGAAAAACAAATGCAGTCACAGAGTGTGCTTGTTTTCGACAGTTTTTTTTCATTCTTTATCGAGAGCTTTTGTTAATTGGTTTGTTCTACTTTCTACGGATATGACATGTGGACCGAAAGGAAAAATTGATAGAATCCCGTTTTGTTTATCTTTGAGCAAGAAAATGTAACCACAAGTAAAATGAGATAGGTCTTCATCGGTATTCGTTGGATGGGAACTAGGAAGGGAAATTCCCTTCCCTTAAATCTTTTAACTCCTGAAATATAGTTCAGCAGATTATATCAGCCTTTGAGTCGTCACGGACCCTTTGATATATAACTAATACATAATTTTCAATTTCCGAACCTGTTACATTTTTATCTGATATCTGAAGGCAAACGAAAATTGTAGATAGCATTTGATGGATTAGAGTGTGATATATAGTTTTTATCCTACACAGATGAAAACAAAGATGCAGAAAATAAAATAAAAACAGGAATGTCCTTTTTCTAAAGTTTGAGATACAAGTTTACTAAAGTTGTTGATTTTTAAGTTATATACCCTACTTTAGGTTATTACAAGTTGTTTCTGGCGTACTCACAGTTACTTCACTTACTGGCTTACCTGTCTTTCCAGGACATCAGCACTCTACTGTACCTGGAGTGATCTGGTAACCATTTATCTGGGCACTGCAGGTCGTTGACCTTCCTTCTTATTTCTACCATCGAAAGTACATGGAAATGTGTTGTTGTTGAATCTGTAATCGGATTTTCCTTCCTAACATTCAGCTAGGGATTATTAATCACATTGCGTTTTAGTTCGGAATCGTTGTTCATACATGCATGGTCGACATAAAATAAACCAATTCCGAATAAGAAATTTGCTCAGTATGTAAATTGTGCTCCGTATAGTCGGAATGGTAGGTATTGTGTTAATTGAGCAACTACATTTAAAAGTTTTGATTTATTCCATACCGTCAAATTCTAATTAAACTTTCCTGACTGCTCACAGCTTAACTCCCCCATTACTATCCTCACCCCCCCCCCCCAACCTTATACCCTAGCTGAGATTGGATGGTTCTTTGAATTGAAAACATGTCTCTGGCAGGCAGTTGCTTGTAAAACTTTGTAAAACCCTTAATGTCCCAAATAGATTGACATCCCAAGACCACTACTGACTACACCACCCTCCTATATCCACCTATCTCTACCCCTCCCTACCCCGATCCCAGCCCCTACTCTACCCAATCCCTACCTCTCTTCCAGCCCTACCTCATTCTCCCAATCCCTGCCACTACCCCCTCCCGATTTTTGTTATACTCTGTCACCCACTGCGTCCATCCGGTGATGTATGGAAGCTTTGGAATCACATTGCGTTGAAATGGTCATAGAAATCTCAGTGTGTTTACAATCAACAGGTGTAGAGCATCTTTCTGGTATAGAGATACTAAATTGAATTTTGAATCTTCCAGAGAAGACGCAATCAACCGTAGTCATTATTGCGGTCGTCGCGATGAAATGTGATACCCTGTTCTATCAGCGTAAGAAAACGTGTATCTTCTTCGTCATAAAAAGGACTGAGTTACTGCCCTGGCATTTACTTTAAGTGTGTTTGTGTAAAGCCATAAATTGCCGTCAAACCCGGCGAAGAAGAGTTAAAAAGCCAATTTTCCCCTCGCTAACGGAGGCGAAAATATGACGATAATTTATTTCTTATCAATTATATGACTTTACATTACGGAGTTTGTGCAAGCTAAAATCAACGGGGATGAAAATGTATTTACACTTTTTCATTTGCTTCACAACTCTGAAGTAAACATCCACAATTTTTATTATTATTTTTTTTGTACTAAAGTTGTCAAAACGCAGGGGATTAAATTAGCGCTTGAGCAAGGAGAGATTTCAAGCTTGCGCAGATGAACCATAAAACATTCTTTGTATGCAAAAAGTGCTATTTTTTCTTTTGGGGAGAACATTAAGATGAACGTTAGAAAGGACTCCTGTTGGCATCAACAAGGTTTTGCAAAAGTTTGCATTGTGACGAGTAGAGAGCTTAATTTTAATAGATTTTGCTTCTTGTTCTGGTTTGTGGTAATTAGCTCCAAGATACCATAAAACGGTTCTTTTATATTTCGGCGTGGTAGAATTATGGTTTTTATTCCCCCTTAAAAGTACATTATCGCATAAAGTTTTCATCATTTTGTAAAAAGAGAAAATGTCTGTCTGTGTTGTGCTCCTTTTGTATTCGTTCTTTGCAGGATTTGCACTGATATTAACTTTAATTGCAGCTCTTACCTATCCCCTCCTTACAAATGCACTACCCTCTATCTACCATCTTAACAAATTGGAAACAATTAAAAGTACGTCATCATCACATAAGCCCTCTTCTGAATGTACGTTGCCAACTTTGGGCACATTTTAGTAATATTCTTGATAGTGTTGTAACTACATTTAGCCTCCGTTTATATGGTCAAAAAACTGCATCATACCTGCAGAAAGTTTATAAAATTTATAAAATTAGATCTACAAGGCTGGGATGTGATTTCTAAGAATGATATATCTATCATATATGTTTCACAGACCATGAGGTTAGATGTGAGTACATGTGTGCTGTTACCATTTTGTAGTACGTACATCGCCCATCCAACCATACTAGTCTGTATAAGGCCCCGAATGATAGTACGCTATAATTGCTAGAAGTTTTCAAAAGTACTTTTCTGGAGGTCTTTACTCTGTAAATTGTTCTCAGACATTTTAAGGAACACACAAGATGACTGAATGTTCCAATGAGGAAAACTTCCTTGATGGTTGTAATGGAAAAAAGTTTAAGAATTTTAACCAAAGGTGACCATATTTGAATATCTAGCATATTTGAGGCCAATACAGCACACCTTTTACAATGTTAGGAGGTTACTAATTGTGTCCCTCCTGCACTCTGCAGTATTTATTGAGATAGGACCAGTGGATTTCCTCCGAGTTTAATAACCGTTTTCTCTAATTCAGTAACATTATTACTTTGAGAAGCAAGAATATATGATAGCATTTAGGGTATAATAGTAATTTATACAAAATATGCCAAAAGTATAAAGCAAATTAGTTACTTTGAAAACTTGCCATATAATAAATCATTTTGATGGTGTGGATAACAAGTTGCTAGTAGGCTAGCTACTGCATTATTTTTTCAGTCACGTACTCTACGGCTGTATATAAGCCAAACAAATTATATCCTTTTGATGTTTGTGTTAAAAGACAATGGAATTGTAAGTCCTAGGGCCATAAGTATTCGACTACCAAATGTCTGATATTACCTAAGCCTAGTGTTCTTACCATGCATGTACAGGCCTATGGTTAATGTGATGGAGCATCAGTAGCTTAGAGGTTAGGTTACATGCAAGGTCTCTTGCCAAATGTCTGATGTTACCCAAGCCTAGAGTGTTATGATCTTGCATGTTCAGATCTACAGTAAATGTGATGGGTCAGTAGCTTTTTAGGTGTAAGGTAAATAGGGTCTCTAATCTACTATGGTATCTTTCAGTAAGAATGTGCCCAAATATGCCAAAGGCTTAAAAATTCCAAAAATGTGCCTCACATCACTTTCAAGAATTGTGGAAGCAGTTGCCTTGCATAGGACTTTCCATATTAACTTTGGAGAAGATGATACCACCTGACATGTTCTTTTATTTATATACTTTACTATTGCCAACACTGATAACATCACCTGTTGCATGACCATATCATGTCATATTTTAGGGTGATATTATTTTTATGAGAAATATTAATATCAGATTTGTTCTATTCAGTCATATATGACCCAGAGGAATTTTAATTGTCCTAACATTAAGTCTCTTGTATATCTTCTACAAAACAAAGAAGAAAATATAATATATAAAATACAGCACAATTGTGCACCACTTCATCAATGGATTTCTAATGCTAAACACAAATAAAAAAAAAAAAATTTCCATTCAATGAACCTTGGGAATTTAACAATGAATGTAGAGAGTCTGCTATTTAATGCATACAGATATCCACATCCACAGCCCCACCCCCACACCTACACCTACACCCCCACCCCACACACCCCACACCTGACACCCCACCCCCACACACCCCACCCCAACACACATGAAATATACACTGAACTGCTTTAACCTCTATATTCAATTCCACCTTTTTTTTCCTCCATCTGAATTGATCAAATGTATTCTGCTCAACATTTGTGCTTAGAATGTTGTATTACCTAAACATCATGCATTTTAAATGAGCCCACCATTTCCCAGATGTAATTTGTTCAAGTGAGAGAAAAATTGAAAAAGTGTATATTTTTTTAATGTAAAAACAAAAAATTACAACGTCGTTTGTTTAGGTTTGCACGGCATGCCTGAAAATTGATTTAAGGAATACTTCAAAAAAAAGCTTTTACATGCGTGCAATGTATGCATGCATCACTTATAAAAACTGCAGTTGCGAACAAGCTGCTCCAATCTTTTTGCGAAATTGATTTATGCTGAAATTTTAAACATTGTTTAGAAAAAGAAGAAGAAGAAGAAGAAAAAAAACAGGAAAAAGGAAGAAAATAAAAAGAGAAAGAAGGAGAAAAAAAAAGAAAAAAAAAAAACGTTGACAGAAAATTTCCTGGGAGACTTGGAGGAGCAAATTCATTCAGCGGGTTGATTGTCTTTTCATTGAATGTGATGCGCTGGGACGATTGTGACATGGGACGAATGTGTCACTCATCGGAAACCAGACGTTAATCAAAATGGCAGCTTGTAGAGAACCGAACAGATTTTTTTCCCCTTCCAAACCGGCTGGTACATATGTGACAGAGAAATACATTAGATATGGTCCTTGGTGTTTGACAGAAGAAAAAAAAATGAAGATATTTTTTGTGGAGAAATTTTTTTTTTCTTCGTTCTTCACTATAGGTACATATGCGTTTGTTTGTCAGGCCTGTGAGTACGTACTACACATTTGTCAAGGCTTTATGTCTTCTGGGGGGGGGGGGGATCATTTACAAAAAGGCGAGTGTTTTGAAGTATGATTGTGATTTAAATCAAAGATGCAAGAAATTGTTACGAAAGGTACTGATTTATCGGCCAAAACGGTTGATCAAGAAAGTAGCTTACACTAAACTGCAGATGTGTGCATGTATCAGTTGACTTCATCTGTTACCTATCGTCACCCCATGCCTCTAATTTTAGGTATCTGGTATTCTCTTGTTTTAGTACTAACCGTAACATCAGCCATCAGCTCCTTCTGATCGCATTGCCCTCGTTTCCTTCTCATTCTACCGCGTTGGGTTGGGTTTGTTTTCTTTCAATTTCTGCTAAATTGATCTTGTGTGTTCATCGGATATCACGCATAACTCACAACTACAGTATATGTAAAATTTACTTCACTTACATGTCTCCTCATAACCTCAGCACTACCATTGGTAGATTCAGGGGTATATGACAAAGACGTGATTAAATCAGAATAATAATTAAAAAATCACAATTCTTCAGGAATTTTAAGTGGGGTAAATGGTAAGGACAATTAGAAAGAATGTTATAAAGATATGTTGAAATAAAAGAATGAATACTTTGTCTTTGTTGTTTCCTAACCTTTAACTCAGTCTTCTTTAATTCAATCGGAATGATCGGCGAGTACGTGATCCCTGTCAATATCAATTTCTTTGCTTTTTATTCCTATAGAAACAATAAATCGTTGAATGTAATATAGATCTCCATAAACTTATTTTGGCTCAGAAATTCGGTCATAAGAGAAATGTGTGAGGGTATAATTGACTGCAGCTTGGTCTGCGTCGTAATTGGAAGCAATAAAATTTGTGGAAAGATTTAGTACCTGTATTAATGCTATCACAAAAGTCCTGGATAAATTTTCTTTGAAAATGGATATTATCTAAGCAGGAAATAATTTCTCTGGCATCGTATAGCGAAATGAGTACATCAGTATGTTTATGCAGTTAGTAGATAACATTTACATCTTATACCCTATCAGGAATAATTTAGTGTTGAAAGTTTGTTTTAGCCGTTTTTGAAGTTGTTATATATATACTTTGTTTTGGTTTGGTTTTAAGATGCTATGATTCATGTGTACAGAAACTGCTATAGGTACATTTTTGACCATTTTGCTAAGCATATGGTTTAAAATGAGAGACCGGATAAATGATTCCTTGCGTTTTATACACTGTTTGTGGTTTTAATTGGTATGGTATTACACAGCAGCTATAGCAACTTCAAAAGTGCTATGTAACATGCCAAAAATATATTTTCCTGTGTACAGTATGGTGCAATTAAAAATAGTTCCCTTGTTGGTTTTATTTTATTAATGAAATTTCACTGATGATTAAGCATCTTTCTCAATCAAGACTATAAATATAATTATCTGAGGTTACAAATTCTTTCATCACTTTTGTAAATTTCAATTTTTTTTTAAAATACAAATGAAGTGGATATTTTTTGCTCACTACAGAACTTTGAAATATTCTCGGGAAGGGAGATCTCAAGGGTGCAGAGATGTTTTTTCCCTTTTGAACTGAATGGAGGAGTGCATGCTCCTTTAAGAGGGGTAAAATTGTGTAAACCGATTATATAATAAAGACAGAACTAGTACACAGTAAAAATAGTTGAGCTGAGGCAGGAAAGGGGGCAATAACAAATCAGGAGACTTTGCAAAAACATTAACATCAGCAGGAGGGGGAAAGGTGGGGGAAGGGGACAGGTGGGAGAGAGGGACAGGTGGGGGGAGGTGGGGAGGGGAGGGGGCAGGTGGGGGGGAGACAGGTGGGGAGGGGAGGGGGAGGGAGGGAG
>JAIPMN010009100.1:0-23570 GCA_020650975.1 Apostichopus californicus | reverse complement strand
TAGCAACCAAAAAGTTTTAAATTTTTTTTTTGCCCAATTTCATCCTTTGAGACATATGGCAAGACACCATATCAATTTCAGGCGATTCTGAGAGGGTCGACGTGGAATCGACACAAAAATCTGTTGATTTGGCATGGATTGACCCTAATGTGAGCAATACAAGTAACAATAATGTCCAGAGAGAAGTGTCATTTGACATTAAAATGGATTGAAAGATGGAAAGTTTAAAAGAGGGTAAATTATACACGTTTTTTAGGAGTTATCATTGACTCCATGCCTCACCTGGAATAATCATATTAAGTCTAGTTCAACGAATAAATTGCTAGAGGTGTTGGAATTCTTTCCAAACTGAAGCATTCATTACCTAAGAATCTTCTTCGTTCATTGTACTTTACTCTTAGTTATCCACACATGACTTGAAAAGTGCATTCATACTGTTTGGTCTGGTACAGCGTATTACAATATTAAAAAACAGTTGACTCTCCAGAAAAGAGCAATTTGCCATATATACTGTAGTGTCTGCTAACTACAAAGATCACACAAACAAGCTATTTGCTGAACAGCCAATATTCTCAATCTTCCTGATTTAATCAATGTTCATTTAGCCACATTTGCTTATCGTTGTATAAAGAATCCTTATCCTTCCGTCTTCAAAGATTTTTTACTTGCAACAAAGAATTTACACATGCACAATACAAGACAGGCCGACAACATGCGCGAGCCACATCCTAGGACTAACATTCCAAAACATATGTAGTTTATCTTATCGTGCAATATATTGTGCACATTCCTTGTTGTAATTCTTTGCCTAAAACTCTGAGAAATGTTGTTTCAGCACACTCACTTAAAAAGAATCTCAGCTCATTCTATTCAAGTAATTACTACTAGGACTGTTCCTATCATTGTTCTCTGATGTTAGATATGCGCCTCATTTCCGTTGACTGTTTTCCTTTTTTCCTCTGTATATATTACGATCATTTTTTCCCCCTCGGGAGTGAGTGTGGGGGGGGGGGAGAGGGAGCGATTGGTTTTTGTTTTGTCTTTCAATATATTTTCCTTTGCATGGGGGAGTGGCACTACTCGTTAAGCCTGGCAAGGGCTTCTAGCCCACTTCCTTCCTCATTGTAATTACATTACCTGTAATGTTAGTAAACTATTGACTGTTAAACCTGTTAATAATGAGGAGAAACAAATAAATGAAATGAAATGAAACATGAAATGTACATTAAGATTAGCATGCATCTTCTCCTATTGAGACATACAGTGTAGTGTATGTTACAGTACTGTGTGTGTGTGTGTATTAAACTGATCTTTTCTCCATCTTCCAGCTGCTCTAGAAGATACAGGGGTTACCGTCTGGGTGGACGAGTCCGATTTGTCTGCTGGAGCGGAATTCCTCAGTAAGATAGGACAGGCTATTATTGATGCCAAGGTATGGTATGCCTATAAGGGACAATTGTTTTGGGGGGGGGCAAGGGGGTTTCCTGGGGGGTTTTCTGATTTGTCTGCTGGAGCAGAATTCCTCAGTAAGATAGGACAGGCTATTATTGATGCCAAGGTATGGATTCATACAGGGGGGCAGTTTTCTTTGGGGGGGATGGTGTGGTTTCCTGGATGTCCCTCAAGACAATTAGGTCTAACAGTTTGGTTACAAGTCCCAATTTGAGTGTCCAAAAGTATGTAGCAAACTAAAAAAGAAAACCTGAAGGAAAACAGCATCAATAAAGTATATTACTGTAACTTGTATTATAGGAGAGATGGCACAAAAGCTTTGGGCCAATAAAAACTCCTGTTTGGGTGGATCATTGACCTACTGAACTTTACAATAGATACCAATAGATCTGTTTTAATTACATGAGTATATATCTCCCGAAGTGATGATTTCATGTTGATACCAATTTATCTTTTTTCCTATTTTGAGGTAATTTACAGTATGGTAGTTAAAAATGCAATCTGAATTCTAAGATGTAAACAAACTAGTCATGTGCTGGACCAACCTCCAAAAGGTGATTTTATAGTCCTGAACAGGAATTTGGTCTTTGTCTGGGACGACCTGACGACCGTTACAATTTTAGTGCCCACACCGTAGTGCCCACGGAGCGACTGTTTGAATCGTGCACACTTTGTTTTGTGGGTGTTACAATTTACGGGAATATCCAGGGGTCAAGAGTTGTCAAGTCATGTGAGAGGGCCTTGGCCTTAACAAGACTGAACCTTCCTTAGTTTAATTTTAACCTTTGTTTTTAACATTATGAATTCATGCACAAAGCAAGAAATTTTGAAAGTGCAAGGACGAAGAAATTTGTTAAATCTATTTTGAACATTTGACTTTTTCTTGACCGAACCTGTCTTTGTTTCTAACCATCGCAGAAATTAATGTTGAAGAAGAGCTGTTTGCTGTGTTGGTCAAAACTTTTATAGAACTTGCCAAGTGTTACAGTTTATACACCAAAATAAGAATGCAAAATGTATATTTAGACACTCCAAGTGAATGTTAATTTGGGGACTTTAATTGTCATATTAATTGATCAATCCCATTAGGTGATCAACAGGCAGTCAGACAGACATTTTGAATTCTTCAAAACTTTCTGAAATTGTTTCTTTCCTACCTGACAGGTAACTTGTCCACAGTGAAGCTAATTTTCTGTAGAGTTGTGGAATGATGGTTAACAAATAGCACTAAAAAATATGTCGGAATCACATATAATTGACTGACAGTTATAAATCATTTTCCTTAATATCTCTCTATTCATCCCATTAGCTCTTCCTGGCCATTTTGAGTCCAACTTCTCTTGCTTCGAGGTACTGTAAGGATGAACTCGCTCTGGCGTATGTCTCCAGTAAGCCAATTTTCCCCTGCGGTCTAAAACCATTTGACGAGCTCAGTTCTGGGATGGATTTTGGCATGTGAGTAGAATATCATTAAGAGGCTCTTGCTATAAAGAAAGCCCCTCTTAGTATTCCATTACAAACCCAAACTTACCCCATCCTTCACGCTTCAACCGTTGGCTTCCATTGTATAGTAAATAAACAAAAAGTCATGACAATGTACAGTTTGTCCAAACCAAAAAGTTTGGCCCATTCGCAGAGATTGAGCGAGTGAAAAGTTAAAACCCAAATGAAAGGTGTCCCGTTTGTGGTAATTGTTTTGGTTGAGATGAAAGCATGCGTCAGATTTAATGTTTTCCTCGGGAACGAAGCAATTACAAAGAAAGGGACACCTCTGTTTTGGACTGAATTTTTCATTCACTCATTTCCTGAGAATGGGTCAAATTTTTGCCCAAAAAGTACATGGTTGTGGTTGGGTGATTACTTACTACCCAATATGTACTGAAAGAAAAAGTTGTTAGGACAGTTGAGATTAAATGCACCGTGGGACTTTAATCTTGCACCAGGTACTGTATACTCTGATCACAATCTCTGGTACAATTTCTGTACAGTGAGCGTATCAACGATGCTATCATACTTCAAAGAGACACTAGATTTGACTTTAAATATGCCAGAAAAAGAAGAAATTGAAACATTGATTCATGCTAAAACTGCAGTGAGCATTTTACCCAGTCGACTTGTCTCGATTGCATCATGACTGAACTGTCCTCTTTTTGCCTGAGAATAATTTTGATGATAAAAGTTAATATCTATGATAGCACTTTTGATACAGTAGAGCCCAATTTATATTGTCAGAGAAGTCAAAACCCCAACCGTCATCACAAAATATCTTGCACGACAGATCTATGTGGAGATAAACTCCTGACAGCAAATTAACGAAGATTATGCAACCTTGGGACAATTTTAATTAAGTGCAGTGATAGTGAACAGTCGAACTTCCTGTAAATATTTTGTTAGAGGGTGTGTTAAATGGCGTGCAGGGTTGGATTGAGACTTTGAAGAACTTCTGTTTGTTAGTGGTAGAATTCCAATGCAGTGTATCTTGCTCGACACTTGACTGTAAACGTGATATTTCATTCTCTGTTTTTCCTAAAGGCGTCTTCAGCTTGCACCTCTCCAGTGGATCATGTTCACAGACGATCGAACATTTGACGACGCCTTCGGTGAACTCATCGGCAGTTTGAAATATAAACTCTCACAGTTGAATCAACCCACTCTACAAAAAGGTAAATATCGGGGGCTATGAACTTATAGTTACTTACTTTGTTAAGTCAGTTACATGTCTCCTCACAACTTATGCACTATCACTCTTCATTGTCCAGTGTGATCTGTTGTCACCTTTAGATAATGTCCTACTCTGGTGTCCTCTCCATTGCAGGCTCCCCACCCCCCCCCTACCTCCCATCTTCATCATTTCTTGGGGTAAAACATTTGTTTTGTCAGATATCCTGGTTGGACCTGTCGTTCCAACTAGAGTGCGCACTTTATATGTAGATAAACGATATAAGCAACTTTGCGAAATGCAAACATGCTTGAACAGGCTTTGTCATGGGCAAGTAAGCCTCAAGTGCCATGTGTTAAGGTTGTACTCTGTGTATGACATAACCATCACAACGCAATTGTCATCTAGTCAAAGCTTGGAGGTATGGAAGTGACATTTTGAATGAATGAAGGTACAACAACACCTCAAGCTGCTCATTTATCAAAGAATGGAACATCGTAATGTAGACAGTAGTTGCAGACAACGGACAAAATGGAAGTCACTGGATTGAGTTCTCTGTTTGAAGGACACGTTTATGAAAATGGAAGCAAAGCTAACCATTGACTTTTTTCTGCTGTGATAGATATGGTTGTTATTAATGCCTCCCACTGACACGACTCAATATCGTGTTGTCGCTGCGGGATATAATAATCATTCTCTAGTCATGTCAAGGAGCTGTAATTTTTTCAATGAGTGCTATCACCGTGCCCCCAAGAGGCAAAATCACTTAGTCCCTAGCTTTGATTCTTCATGTCATATTTTTCATGTTTTTCATAGTGAAAGTGTATAAGCAGAACTGTTTATACTGACACCAGTGCCATTGTCTGGTAAATGTTTGAACCTTTATTATTATTACAGCAATCACAGAGGAGAAAAGAACGTAATTACCTTCAGACAACGTTGTACCTCTACCAAACCAGCAGTTTGGGAAAAGCTGTGACCCTCTGAATATTAATGGTGCAACACTGTTGAGTGGACAGTAAAGCTCACATGGACCTGCATGGGTTCGGCTACTCCATCTGTTCATAGGGATGCTAAATCCTTCCTTCTCAGTGGATATATATCATACCTTGAGGTTTCCATTTACTCAATCATCCTTGAAACATCTCTTAATTTCATTTCATTATCATTAACTCTCTTTTTTGGTCAAGGTGTCACTCGCCAGAGCACACTGCGTACCCGCATCAATGCTCACCACAGACAAGTCTCCATCACGGAAGAGAATCAGGATTACTGGGAGGAACAGTTTGGAGACAGAAATGAAGTCCCTTGGAATGAGTAAGTATTACCCCCCTCCCCCCCCCCCCTAAAACAAGACAGTTAAAGATAAATTCAATGTGAAAGTAAATTATTTGATGTTTTATCTCAATCACAATCAAGAATCAAAATTTTGTCAGTTAGAAAACACCATGATATGTACCCATGGGGCTGCCAAATATTGCAAAAGTTCAGTGGAGAAATGACTCCAAATTCTGTTTGAAAACACCCTATCTACACTGTGGGTGTGATTCACCTTAGCTTGACATGATGAAAATCACCTGGGGTAGTTGAAACTTGCAAGTGAATATATTTATGGTATCCGTCATCCAACTTATCGGCACTTTTCTTTCGTCTGATTTTGGCTTTCGTAGCCATTGTCGGAAAATGAGATTGGATGAGGAACATTGGGGAGCGGTACATCATGTTTATATTTTGTTGCTTGTAATCAGTAGCACTGGTCAGATGTTTTGTGTGTGATGGCATGACTGTTTAATGCATTTTAATATTCTGATGTTAAAGTCAATGGAAGATTAGCCTCAGTTTGTTTGGAATCCTTTGTGGCAGCTGACATTTATAATCTCTTCTAAATCAAACAGATTCAGAGAGAGCTTCCAGAAGTTTGTTGAGGCAGAGTTCAAGGACCTCGACCTGCCTCAAGAGTGGATTCTCTCAATACTAGCGCAGGAGGTAGATGAGGAGGGAACTCAAGTAGTGGACAGGAAGACCTTCTTAGGTGAGATATAGTTTATCAAACAGCTCTGATTGTCGTCATGGTAATGCTAAGATTACACTGGTACTCTACGAGGTCACAGAGGTCATGTAAGATTCTCTCATAGGTGAGATAGATTGGCATGTTGAAGGGCCCTCCAGCCATGCCCAAAATCAACAGTAGGGGGCTATCAGATGGGTCCTATCTAGTTCTGTGAAACTTGTGAAACTTGAAGCAGAGACCGCAGATTATAACTGCACAGTGAGTTTTATCACTAGTAGCGGTATATACAATGCCGTTTGTAATTGTTGAAGAAGAGAAAACATGATTTTGGAAGTTTCAAGAAGGAAAAAATTCATTGTTTCAAGACACTAATTTTGCGCATGTTTTCTAAAGCGAATTTTTGGATTAGGCCAAGCTGCAAGTAGAACCCTGAGCTCCTAGTTAATTAGCCAGTGACTCTCTCTATGCAAGATCATTCGACCTGTATGCCTGCTTGTGAGCATTATTGTGTTACGTTGATTCAGAGATTTGTTAACAGGATAGACTATTCTCATTAGAGCCCATGTGACAGCGCCCTCTATAGTGTGTTTGGAAAACCCGTATTGTGTTCTGCTGTATAGTTACTGAGGTGATAGGCATGTTGAAATAATTGTGATCTGCTATGCAAATAATTATGCATATTTTAATATCATTATGCACTGAAAGTACACTCTTAAAGTGACAGCCTGACAGGCATACTGAGGTCATTCAGACATAGTGAGGTCATAGCATGCTTTGTCCCAATAAGACATGCTTAGCTACCTATATATAGTAATGAGTCTTTACACTGCAGAGATGACTGACTGAGGTCATTACAATCTGTCTCACACATAATGAAGTCATAGTATGCTACGTCCCAATAAGACAAGCTTAGCTGACTATATATAGTACTGAGTCTTTACACTGCAGAGATGACTGACTGAGGTCATTACAATCTGTCTCACACATAGTGAAGTCATAGTATGCTACGTCCCAATAAGACAAGCTAAGCTGCCTATATATAGTACTGAGTCTTTACACTGCAGAGATGACTGACTGAGGTCATTACAATCTGTCTCACACATAGTGAGGTCATAGCATACTACGTCCCAATAAGACATGCTTAGCTGACTGTATATATAGTTGAGTCTTTACACTGCAGAGATGACTGACTGAGGTCATTACAATCTGTCTTACACATAGTGAGGTCATAGCATACTAGGTCTTTGTACAGTAGAGTCTTTACACTGCAGATATTGAAGAAGCTTTACACACAAATATATAACTAGTATTGTTTGATACAGGTGTCAAATGCCTACAGTGAAATTACAACCTTCCTTACCGGTTTCAAACCCCTGGACATACAATCGGCATCCATAGCCTAGTTGGTTAGGGTGTCCGCGTACAAAGCTGGAGGCCCGGGTACGAATCCCGGTGGAGGCTGGAAGTTTTTTCACTTTTCTGGATTTTCCTTCTCATTACGTTTTCAATTATATATATATAAATGTCTATATTTTTTCTTCTTTAATCAACAGAATTTGTAACCATAGATGGAGAGAAGGTTGATTTTAAAGTTAGAGTGCAGGAACAAGCATTGGAGACTTACACAATGCATAAAGTGTTTAACATGGAATCTACCGTCAGACTGGATGCCATTGAAAACCTGAGTAAGTAAAACTTAGGAATGGAGGACTTGAGTATAACAAAGATATGCTAAGCTTGGATACTTGTTACTCATGAGTTGTAGGACTTGAGTGAGTATAACAAAGATATGCTCAGCTTGGATACTTGCAACTCAGATGTGTAGGACTTGAGTGAGTATAACAAAGATATGCTAAGCTTCGATACTTGTTACTCATGAGTTGTAGGACTTGAGTGAGTATAACAAAGATATGCTCAGCTTGGATACTTGTAACTCATGAGTTGTAGGACTTGAGTGAGTATAACATAGATATTTTAAACTTGAATACTTGCAACTCACAGTTGTATGACTCAAGAGAGCAAAACACATAAGTTATTAGCTTCGATAGTTGTCTCTAAGAGGTGACTAAATTGAGTGAATATAATAACATAGGTATGTTAAGCTTGGACATAGTTGCATACAGGTATAACTTGAGTGAGTTTAACACTGTCATGTTACAGAACTTGAGTGAATATAATAATAGGCCTATGTTAAGCATGGATGCTTTTCCTTCAAGTTGTAGTACTCCTATGAACATAACAAAGGCATGTTGGACTTGAGTAAGTGTCACATGGATATATGTTAAGCTTGGATATTTCTCACTCAGAGGTGCGGGACTGTTTGTGGGGGTAGGGCAAATAAGTGAAGCTTAAATAACTATAAGTCACGGACATAGTACTTGGATGGTTCATAAGTGAGTTTTGCCTCAACATTTGCTCAGTTGATTTAAATAGCCCATCGGTGAGTGTGCTTCAAAGACAAAACAACTAAACATAGTTTGACAGACGGAAGTTATGTTTTGCTGTTTTTCGAATGCAGATCTGCAGAATTTCAGGCCCTCTAACTTTTACATATCCTTCTAATCAGTAGCAATCTGTTGGCTGTGTTTGACATTAAGGACCTGATTTATGCCATTCACCATCAGGTGAATCTCAAGTTTTATCCCGATGTGCCTTTAATGACATCCAAACTTGTTCCTTGAATCTTTTGACCATCAGGTAAATTCAAGAGTTCTTCGGTCATTGAAGCCCTCCTCGATCTCTGCGTGGATACGGAGGCAAACGTGAGAGCCGTGGCTGCCATCTCGTTGGCCAGATCTGTGGACGATCAGAATAACAAGAGAGTGATCAAGATTCTCATGAACCTGTTATCGGATAGAGACCGGCTGGTCCGACAAAGTGGTTGCCTAGCCCTGGGACATATTAAAGCGACAGCGGCCGTAGATAAACTTGTCAACATCTGGTAAGTATTAACTCGACCACCAGGCATTGTTAGGCGATCATGTTTCCTTAGCTTGAACGGTGAAGTTTTAGTTTACTCTCATTAAGTGAGAAAATTATACGTCATCGGACACGTCTCGGGGCGACGAAATGTGAGGAATTGAATAGATTTTACCACTTTTGATTAATTTATCCTGGTAAGTTTGGTTAAATGACTTTGTGGATGTTAGGTAGCGGTAGAATTAGTAGATTGTAAAATGGTCACCTAGTCATGTGTATATATTAGCTCATGCTGGTTTTTAAGGCCATATATTATCCTCAGATATGCTAGATAATCAAATAATGGTCACACATCTTCACACTTTTGCATCATTTGCTAATCTAATTTAACACTTCTCAATGTTGGAGAACAACTCTGATGGTCAGAACTTCCAGGAAAAAGTGGCATGAAAAGTTTAAACAATTGAACATTTGTTAAAAATTTGGGGCCAATGATTGGTTACCTTTAAGAAATCGTAGAGCAAAATTTTGCAGTTTGAAATGTATTTTCAAAAACGTCAGACTTCTTAAGATCATTTCCTGCATTCTTTTTCAAGTGGTTTTTAATCTTTGTCATTCGCAGGAGGAACGATTTCATCTCAACTGTGAGAGAGGCGGCTGAAATCGCACTGAAGAACATCGGAGGAGAGGAAGCCAAGAAGGCCGTCCACATTACGAATGTCTTGGCTGCCGAAATCAAGTCCCTCGGACAGGGAGATGCGTAATTCGGACAAAAGTTCATTTTATCGAATAGTTTGTTACGAATATCTACATTTGTATCAGTATTATGGCATGTTATAACCAGCCTGCTTACTAACTAATATGTGGGGACTGCTTGAACTAACCTTTACAAGAAGAAGTACATGCCATTTATCAGGGATGATAAACCACAAATTTGGGCTAATTAATTAAGTCTTGACCAAAGACTGTTGTAGACTGATTAACTACAAACAGAGTCACTCAGGAGTTTTGAGGTGCTAAGCAAACTTCATTGCCTTTTCCTTGCCAGCTTTTGAATTCATGCATTAGAGTGAAAAGTGTATAGTTTGTTATTATTTAAGAAACAGTGTGAGAATTGCACCTCCTTCTTATACTTTATTTGGCACATCGTGTTGAAAGGATCACAAGAGGATGTTACAAATGTTTAGCAATATCTCAATTGCGTTTTTGGTTCCTTGCTAGAAGCAATGGAACCTATGCCTCCGTGACACTTGCTTGGGTCCGCAACAAACTCGACAAAGGGCTGATGGATATTTGTCGTACTCGCTACGTAGATGTATTATAGTGAGAAGGTTTGCCCTATCGTTTCTGGCACTGAATATTAATGAGGTCATAGATAAAACGTAAGAGTCTTTTACATTGCAATAACTCCACAACATCAGGTGGGATTGTAGCCAAACTTGGTATACAGTCGTTGGTTAAAAGCTGGTACATGTAGGCCTATATTTTCCACTAAGCAAGGAACCATTGTGCCTATGGGGGCCTAATAAGAGGTCTGTTCATAAAGAGGTCTGACTGCACTGAAAAGAATTCTCTCTCGTTCTCTGGTTCTCACAGTGAACCTGTTCTGTCATCTGTATTGACATTGCTGTAGTTTTATTTATCTTCACCCTGGTATTTCATATTTCCATAGTTTTCATTTTTTTTTTTTTCGTTATTGTGACTTGTGATTAAAACCATCCAGACCAAGTTGTATTTGTCATCTTGTAAGAATATCAACAAAGTTTGTGAGTTTTGCTCCGTTTATTAGGTTCTCCCTGTTGTCGGAAATCTCTCTGTATGATTGCATGAAAGAAATAACTGATTCATGACCAAAGTTAAATAAAGTGGCTTAAAGTTTCTGTAAAGTTTTGTCAATCGGTATGCCGATGGTAAACTTACTAAAACTTCAGTAGATCATCAAACATCTCAGCTTCAATTGATCGAAAACCTTTCAATAATTGATTAATTTCAAATATTTCTGAATGTCATTTTACCAGAATCAAGTTTTACAATCAGTCTTTCCTCATATCATGGTAGATACAATTTACAAACCTTTTACATATGTTGGTGAATGGAAACGCTAAAGCAACCAAAAGTATTGTAACAGCCAATCGGTTGATAGCCTAGCGCTATAATATCTATCCTTCTATGAATTAATAATGGCCAAAAATTTAGTAAATTTTAAAGAATCATTTTCAGAGTAGAATGTTCCTGTAAGAAAGATGCGAGTTGATTAATGAAGATATCCACATGGCCATAATCTGTCAGTTCACTAAAAAACAAAAAAATAAAAAATAAGAAAACAAACAAATAAATAAGTAAATAAATAAAATGATATCGCCAACAGGATCAGCAAACGTAAAGATAACACATCTTTTGATTATCATACAATATTGTTAGTGATGCAGTGAATTATGCAACTTTGTAGTTGTGTATTTAGTGAAAGTTAAGAAAGCCTATAAGTATTTTAGAAAGAACCCCCCCAAAAAAGGCAAATATTTTCTAGTTATTGCGATGAATTATCATGAACATTATCTGCCATATTGTTTACTTATATCTATTTGAAAATTTTATATATGAAAATTAAATGAAAGCTGACATTGTTACCCTCAGATTAAATAGAGATTTGTTTTTGTAAATACTCTCAAAACAAAAGTGGAAAAAAAAAAAAGTTGTATTCTATTTTAAGAAAATTAACATTTCAGAAAGTCATTATACTTTTCATGTTTACAGCACAGAGTAAATTTATCTATGGTTGTAGTAGTTGGCCTGATGTTTGTTTGTCCACAAGCTGAGTGCAACGTTAGGTTTTTTCATCCTTCACGGATAAAGTGTTGTGATGTTTCGTTCCGCAGGAAGAGGTCTGTAGTTTATTATTAAAGTGGTTTATATTTTTAGGGAAGGGTGATGTCTTTACTACACATCAAACTGGTGACAACTACGAGTATATGCCTATGCTTGTCTAGCAGATTGTGTCTTTAAAAAAGATTAACATGTTCTTTGTGTAATTCTGGTCATAGGAATTCATATTTCTTTTTATATAAATCTTTTGTCTTTCAGATTTATTGCATTAAAAGCTCCAGGGTGTCTTTTATACAAAATTGTCAGACTGACAGATAATAATAAAAAGTATTTAAATGAATTTTGTAAACAGGTCTTTCGAGGAATCATGCCTTTGCTTTAAAATGTGTCTGATTTTATTAAAAGGAAGGATAAGGAAATATCTGTGGTATAATGATGGCTGTTGTGTTTGATGATATGTCTTACAGCAACAACACATTTTATTTTAATATATTTTTTTATATAAGGTTATGTGGAATATCAATTTCACCAACTTTCAGTTATATATCTGCCTTGTCCAAACTTATCATGGTATTGAATTGTAGCAAATGCAGGACATCATGTGGTTTAATCTGACTCATTTTATTATTGCCAATTGTAGTAATAAATAATTTGTCTCCTTACACAGCCCTTCTTGAAAGAGAGTCTAGACGATGAAAAATTGAAAAGTATGTAAGGTAAAGACAACTAAATTGACTTTTTCTTATCAGTGAAAACTCTTATCCTGAATTTGTAAGAGACCTAGTTAATATTCCATATGATGGTATATTTATGAATTATTCATTCGAGAAATAGAGAACTCCATAAGTAAGATTAACAGAAGTTAAAGAGAATTACTGACAGTTTCTAGAATTCATGAAAAGAAGGAAAACATCAGAGATGTATAGATGTTGCTCTCAGAGCTAGAATAAGGGGTTAGTTAATGAAAGAAAACTAATAATTACTAATAATGAATGATAGAATTAATGTACGACAGCATATTTAAAATAACATAACAGATAATTTAATAATAAAATTTGATAGTGTAATTGTATTCGGTCTATTTCAGAATACACAATTCTAAATTCTGACGTTATGTTGTTGATCCTTGGTCGGCAGCATCTGTGTTATTTTGTCAATGGAAATAAACTTTGTGTAGGATATATCTTAACAATCAGTCCTGCATAAAATTGCATATTCATGAAATTGTGTTAACATTATTTTCATATTTATGAAATTGTGTTATTTCAGTCTAAAAAGCCAATTTTTCACACCGTCGTTGGCAACTATCCGTATGAAATTGTACTTGTTTGGGAAGATACAATCCACAGAAAATGCGTTCTTTTGTTTTTGGAAATTCCTTTCCGACATAGCCCCTAGTGCTTGTGTTGTGTCGAAAATGTGATGATAAATTAATCTCATCAACGGCATTAACATAAAACCCAGTATTTATGTGTTTACGTTGTATACATATCATGTTTTATAATGCTGGGTTTGTATATCTTCAGTCTACTCAACAACCTTATACACACGCACATATAAGAACCATTATGGTAGCCAGTATTGTATATATTTTTCTCTCAATATACGGACAAGACATATACACTTTTTTTACACAAAGAGAAGTTTGTCTATTATGTATTGATATTTGCTCTGTGATGTTATTTATTAGTTCAATGGAAAAGAGCAAGGAAATTAATGGGATTCCAACCAGTGACCTCTGGATTACAGGTCCACCCAGTTTGCCGTTATTCATTTACTTAAATGATGTTAATTTAGTGACGTCAAACATGAGATGTAAACGTCATGCTGGGCTGGTTGCCCTAAAAACGTTTGTACCCCACCCCCTCCATCACTACCTTCAGAACAAAGAAGTAAGGAGGACGAGGCTAAGGTGTTGCAGTAAGGCAGCTAGTTAGTTGCTATGTAATTGTACTAACGGCACACCATGTAAGCCCGTAATCCCATGCATGACATCACTAACGTTTAATGATAGTTAAGTGATGATATTCCCCAATATACCAGGGCATTAGAAATAATTACATATAAAATCATCACCTCTACGTTGACGTCTTGGGTGTGATTCCGAGCTTACGTGGCATGACTTGCACTAGCGGTGAAACGTGTTTTCGGCAATTCGTAAATCGAGGGCGCGCTTCTCTATTTGGTGGCATACACCATAGAGAGTATAATATATAAAACTGCTCGAGTGTTCTCCGTCAGTGTAGGAAAACAAGAGGAGAACATCCTTTTCGACATGCTATCAAACAGGGTCTTGTTTTGTAGTTTATAGTGTCAGAGTACATTTATTGAAGTACTTATGGGGCTGAAATTGGGTGAATTAGGGCCATTTGATACCACTTTAGGCCTCCCATGGGCATTGTTCACTCGAAAATTGTTCACTACTGACTAAAGTGCTTTCTTTACGAGTGACGAGAGCTGCATGCTCTCGTAGCAAGCAAGTCATGGTCATGATACGGACACTTGCAATGAATGGACAACGTGTTAGCTATCCAATGATGGGAAGGGACGTTTACCTAGTGAGGACTCCTACAAGGTCTGACATACCATTTTACTTTTAAGGCTTAGTGTATAAGTTAATGGGGATATTAAATGGAGTACGCTACCCCTTGGGTTTCTTACGGTAGCATACTCCTCTTAAAAGCCCCGTCTACTTACACACTAAATCATATAAGTAAGTCTAGATAAACCCTACCCATCACTGAATAGCTGACAAGTTGGCCATTCGTGGCACGATCAATTTTCCGAATCATGGCCATGCAGAGTTTTTGCTATGAGAGCCTGAAGTTTTCGTCAGTTGTAAACAAACCTCTTCACTCAGGAGTAAACAACTTTCGTACGCTGTTCCAAGGAGGCCTAAAGTGGTCTAAAATTGCCTTAATTTACGTATTTTCATTCATGCTCTTCAATATGAAAGCCACAAAATACAGATCCTGGTTGATAACATACCAGTATGTTATCCTGCTTCGTTTTAACACTTTTCCTGAAGGAGAACATCTGGGCGGATTGATATAGACTCTAATTGGAGTATGCCACCATACGTTTGCCTCTTAGAGTCGAGCCTATAATTAGAGGGCGCACTCCAAAACTAATTTTCTTAGCAGGAGCGAAGGGCGTCCTTCTATATAAGTTAACTATGGTTTACTAGATGTTCAGTAGCATCGAAATCGTATTGAACAAAAACAATTAAAAATGGCTGCTTTATGGATCTTGGTGTATAGGCCAGCGCCTCCGTCTCTAATGCTATGGGAAATCCAATAATGATCGTTCGATTCTAAACTATTTCACTTTACTGCCATCTTGCAAGAATTTCCCTGACATTTACGTCGCACATTTCCAGAATGCCTGCAAACAATATGGAGGTCTCGCTACTTCCAGTCTCGATTTAAAGGGACTGGGCTGATAAGTGGATGAAGTTGTTTGGTTGCCTTTTTTTGTCTGGTGTCTTCCAATCACTTGATTATACAGTCAGTTACTAATTTCACACACTTTTTTTTCTGTGAGAACTCTGTGTTTTCTTTGAAATAAGTTTTGCTTGCCATCTTAAGAAATACAATGTGGCTTAGCAGATTCCATGTAACTTCATATAATGAATTGCTAATATGTCAGAACTACTTCCTTGTCCCGGCTCGTCGTCGGTTTGTAAGTTGTTCTAATTTAAAACAAAGCAAAAAAATACCAGACATTCTTCCGACTACAGAAGTCAGTCAATCCATGTCTACATTTCGTTCAATACATTTCACTGACTTGGACAAATTCTGCCCACAATGAAGTCATTATGTTGGATGAATGCTTAACCTGCTTCAAGACAAAAGGGAGGCAGATACCGCAGAACAAATGAATTTTATCCTTGCTACTTTGTACAGTACATGCACGCTCTCTTACTTACCACACTGTAAAGTTGTACTAATTGCAGCTCACTGCCTCCAATAGATAAAGTGGAAATTAGGATTAAGTTATAATCTTGTCCAGATAGCAAAAAAAGACGAGTATTCCTCTTGCGTGAAGATGGGGCACATATGGTTTGTTTTCTTAATAGCGGTATGTTTCTGTCAGCTAGAGGTAAGTATTAATGTGTGTTAATATTGCGAGCATAATACAGTAGTGTGTTGGCATTTTCTGCCATAACCTATTCACTTTTCCGCACACAATTTCAACTTAGGCTACATGCGTTTTACCACAGCCCGTCAGAGACACAGTTTTATTGAAATGTCAAGTTATGAAGCAAAGAACTAATACTTTCTTGCCAAACATCGTAATGTTCTTACCTGCATAAATCTGACATACAAAATTTAGGTGAAATTTTTGTTGAAGACTGTTGACGATAAACGCAATGTGGTTTTATGTTCTCCATCCAGATCAGTATTACCTATTCGACTTCCGTTGGTGTTGCCGATAGTGACCCGCCTTGTTTGCAAGGAGATTGCGCAAAAGGTAAGATGAATATTTAATGAAATTCCACTTTGATATTATTTCTAACCTCATAAATGAGTTAAGCTATACTTTAACGGTTCCCCAGGTTTGATGTATGTTACGTCATATTCGTCTCTGTATAGTATAAACTGTACTACCATGCACACGTGGTATTGTAGGTCAATTTGTATATTTTAGTGGGCTTTTTCTTGGGGTGATAGCCAATGCAAAACCCGTCTTCGTATGGATATCAGACGGTGATTTCATGTGTTACATTTGCGTCATTACGATTCGAAGTTCCACGTTTGTCGGTTTACCAAAGCAATAAGCTCAACCAAGTGGATATTGCACGGTAACCACGGTCTGGTCGATTATTATTTAAATTAGAGCGTATGAGCCGAGATATACGTGACATGTGGGCAGTTTCAGACCTTTCTCAGTACCACCAATACCCCTTCCAACCAACAGCTACAAATGAAGTTACTATTCGGCACCATGTACGTTTAACGACCTGTTAGTTCACGATATACCTACCAGCAAACTTCATTTCCACCACCACCAACCCACCTCCACTCCAGACCCAGGGTAAAACTACATAGAAACACTATCTACAAACAATGTATACTACGATAAAGAATAGTTTAAACTGTACCATTCTTCAAATGTCAATTTTCTGCCAAACATATTTGGCATAAAATGTATATTTTGTGATTATACTTATTTCCTTGTGCATTTCCCCTTCACTTTGTATATAGAGTTGTGCAGTAATAACAGACAATAACAGGGACTGTTGCCGTAACGTATAGTTAACTTAACGTACATGGCTAGAAGTCGCATAAATATTGTATACATTTACTGCTATTCTTTACATAATTAAAACTGTTCAACAGACATTTCCAAGAAAGGCAACGCAGTCCATAATATCGAAGATGAGTTGAGATGGCTAACAGACGAGAGAGGATGCTCTCGTTCTCTCAGAGATGACACGGGGATGATAACGTCACCAAACTGGCCAAGAAAATTCACCAAATTCTTGAAGTGTGACTTTGAAATTATCGTCGAGGGAACTCGTAGGATACAGTTGATATTCAAAGAATTCCTTCTCGTCGGAAATGGAACTTGCATGGGAAATAACTACGTGGAGGTATGTCGAATATAGGGGGAAGGGATTGCGGCTCAGGGAGGGGAGAAGACTAGCGGGAGGGAGGTTGGGGAAGGGGGGGGGGGGTAAGGTAATGACAAGCTGGGAGAAATGGGCGTAATGAAAGGGATAAAGTTGTCTTTTAGAAAAAATAGTTACGAGATATAATACCGTAAGTGATAGAATTGATAATGCTTCGGTTGCTTGGAATAATCTTAAATTTGCCCTCCACTAGTTTACGTACTATATTAACGACATTAATAGGAAACAGAAACGTATTTTGATTGGTGTCACGAGAGTAAATTAAGGTATTAAAATACGGCTTATTGTGATCTCTTTCTTTGTATGTGAAACATTTGATGTGGATTGTAGGGCAGAGTTATAAGTACAGAAAGGTAAGTCACGGATAGGAATTAATGGATACCTTTAGAATCTACCTGCATAGTAATCAGAGTTATATTAAGTATTATTCATCGCAATTTCATTATTGCCGGCTGAATTTTAAATTAGAAAAACCAGTTCCGAACAGATCGAAATGTACGGTTGTGATAATAAATACCTTGATTTTACTGTGTGTGCTGTTGTATAGGGAGTGGGCAGCCTTCCATATCCATCCATCCCTCCCTCCATCCCTACTTCCCTCCCTCCCTCCTTCCCTCCCCCATCCCTTTCTGAGGGCGGCCTGGCCTGGACTGGACTGAGAGGAGTGGTGTCTTCCTTCCCCAACCACATGTAAAAAAAATTCCCGACTGAATGTTACCCCCCCCCCCCCACCTCCTCGAATGACGATAGAGGCGGGGAAAGGCATTGCTTATATACCCATAATTCCCTTGCGCATGTCACTGTTATTGAGATGCACCATGCCTTCTGCATGTGTAGGAATCATTAGCAGTTTAAGCAATTAACGTCTCTCAATTTATCAATTTCTTAAACAGGGATCTCTTATTGGGCAAAAAAAACTTGTATATGTATTTATAGACTTCGTCTAACAACCTAGATAATTATTCGTCAAATTATCTTCAAATATATAATTATTATTATTCCTTAACAGATAACAGACATGAACTACAACCGAACGGAAGTCATCTGTGGAAGTTATAAGGGCTTCGTTTGGACCAGTGATGGAAACAGACTTTTGATAAAATTCCAAGCAGAAGCTCAAACTGATTTTCATTTATTTCAAGCAACGTATACTGCGACAGAAAAGCACGGTACGATATTGTCCTTTTTTTTCTTCTTTCATTATTGTTCATAATCGACAAGCTGTCACATCTTTAGCGTAATTATTTAAGAGAATATATTGAGGAAAAGGAAAGATGGATTATGTTAAGCCTCCATCCACAGATGACTTACATCGACTATACTGGCCAGTGTATCGGGTAATGGTATGGGAGGGAGGTGAAAGGAGATTTAGTATAAACACAGTTAAAATTCAATTCTTGTTCCTTTTCTGTTTACCAGTATTTTACCATTGTTTTATTTCTGTAGTCTGAATAGGCTATACAAGGAAAACCCAAGCGACACCTAACGTAGCTATTAAATGCTTAATAATAGTAAAAATACATAAGAAGGCTAAATTTACAAGCATGTAGACATTTTGGAATGAAAATGTTCCAATTTATAAAACTTTATTTGCAGCTACATGGTTACGATTTTTTTTTAGTAAATAACAAACGTGAACGCAATTGAGACATCGTTTTACCAAAGCAAACAAATATTTAAAGTTGACAAGCTAAGAAAAGATTAGCTCAAACAAAGCCATAAAGGGCGTCAGGTCAAACTAATGCTCCAAGGTTAGTCCAGTTACCAAAGTCCCACTTCTTACTTATCACCATGGCGATATTATTGCAATCAACAAACAATCGCCTAAATTTCGTTGATAAGTTAATAAGATGATGGAACATGGTTCCAATTTAGTGATCATACTTCAAAACGTAGGCCTATGATACCGAATATGGTCGAAACGACATCCCATAATTGCACAATTATAGACTGTATCCCACTGCTGACACCATAAATCGAGGTAATCGAAACACTAAGGATTTCCACGCAATGTTTAATTATCGCTGAGGCAATAACAAACGTTGTACCTTATTTCATATGAATACATGCGTTCAGTCCTATTATCATAATGGTAATAATATTTATCACAATAAAATCATTTTTCGTCTTCAATATTTCAGCCTGTGGTGAATCGTTCCATCAAGCGTTTGGAATGTACTCATTTTCAAATCCAACCAGAAACGACACCATCAACTCAAACGACGACATCGCAGAGACGGTGGATAGATCTTTATGCACCCTTCTCTTTCACACTACGCCTGCGCATAGATTATCAATTTCTTTCGAAACAATTGAAGTTCTTTGTGATGAACCCTTGCTGGTAAGTTCATGTTCTACAGACAAATGATTTTTTTTTCCAAATAATTAACTGTGATATTATATGCAAAGCATCATAATATTGGGGGATACTATGTGTTTACTCGAAAATGATCAAACGAGAGGAAGGAGGCTTTGAATCAGTTTGTTAGCCAGGTGACATGTCATTATACGTTTATTGAGTAAATATCCGGTCTTCCCCAAATTTAACTACATCGTGCATAAAATTGAACAGAATGGGAGCACATGGTTACGATTTTACCTCTACGGAGTATCTCGAGAATCCTTTCGATAACTCTGACGGGATAACAACTTAGGAATGCTCAGGTGTGTCAAGGAAAATAATACATTTTGATGGGTCATTGTCTATAGTGACACACAAATGAGCTTGTCCTGTTTTAATTTTGAGAAAGAAAAAAGCACTATTTAACTGATCCAGTTATGATGTAACGAATATGTTACCAGTATCGTCTCTTAGATTAAGTTATCGTGAAGATATCGAAAAATGAAACTCACAGCGACTGATCCGCAAAGGAAATATACTATTGAATAATCAGGCAGCATAACCCTGCCTTTTAAAGAAAAAAACAAAGCAATATATTTCTATTATTTGAAAGTAATGACTCTACGGTGTAGGAGACTTGTTCACCAGCTATCACTTTATATGGCTTATATCATAACATGATCAACAGTGAATTAAAATGAACTTATTTCTAATCTATAATTTTGTCTGAGTATCCTTCAAACTTCCGCCTCAAATTACCAAAGCATGAACGGATAAATGCATGAAATAACATGTATTTGTTGCGATTTGAGTAATCTTTCATAACGTCTAGCAATATTAACTTCAATTAGAACCTAAACATATTCATGCTTTGGAATTACAAATATTAGCATAGTTAACACAATAAAGTTATATTTGAATGTCCTTTCAAGATACTTGATCCACTGACTGGACAATCTACATCAGGATGTACGTATTACGAAACCGTGTCGTTGACATCAACCGGAAATGAAATTATTATACAGTTCAGTCAAGATTTGACCCTTGACCTTGCCTTAGAATACGAGGCCTTCACCTTGGAGGAGTCAACATTTCCTAGTAAGTGTTTAAGACGAGGTTCGTCGTCATCAGTTCATTTTTTTTTGTTAGAATATTGAACACTGTGGTAAACAGCGAATATATACACAAACATATCAACACGTCACATCAATGTTCATTCATGAGAAAAAGATATTTTTTTCAAGTACATAAGTAATAAATAGATAGATAGATAGTATATAGATAGTAGATAGACAGTAGATAGATAGTAGATAGATAGTAGATATATAGTAGATATATAGATATATATAGTAGATATATAGATATATATATATAGTAGATAGATATATATATATATAGTAGATAGATATATATAGTAGATAGATAGTAGATAGATAGTATATAGATAGAAAGAAAGAGAGTAGATAGATATTATTTAGATATATAGTAAATAGATAGATGGATGGATGGATGCATTATAGATAGATGGATTATAGATAGATTATAGATAGATAGATAGATAGATAGATAGATGGCGTATCGATAGATGGCGTATCGATTGATGGCGTATCGATTGATGGTGTATCGATTGATGGTGTATCGATTGATGGTGTATCGATATATGGCGTATCGATTGATGGCGTATCGATCGATGTCGTATCGAGTGATGGCGTATCGATTGAAGGCGTGTCGATTGATGGCGTGTCGATTGATGGCGTATGGATTGATGGCGTATCGATTGATGGCGTATCGATTGATGGCGTATCGATATATGGCGTATCGATTGATGGCGTATCGATTGATGGCGTATCGATTGATAGTGTATCGATTGATGGTGTATCGATTGATGGCGTATCGATTGATGGGGTATCGACAGATGGCGTATCGATAGATGGCGTATCGATAGATGGTGTATACATAGATGGTGTATACATAGATGGTGTATAGATAGATGGTGTATAGATAGATGGTGTATAGATATATGGTGTATAGATATATGGTATATAGATAGGTGATATATAGTTGTTTACAGTTAGTTACAGATTATCATATTATATATTGCACCCATTACTTATATGGATGTCATTATGTTGTCAGATCTGACGTTAAAGCTAACTCCAATAAGACAACGGACCTATTTATACTTCTGCATCTTTCTCCTCATAGCGTGTAGTAACTTCCTGAAGGCACCTGCCGCTACATTCACATCTCCGTCATACCCTGCGTTTTATCCCTCAAATATACAATGTTGGATTCTAATCCACGCTGACTTCACAGAAATAATACAAATCACATTTGACTCGTTCTCGGTTGAGAAAGCTGAAGAAAACGGCTGCGAGGCAGACTACGTTCAGGTAAGATGAATGTGGCATTATTAAGTAGTCGAGAACCTGTTGCTGCCAATTTAATACTTGGGCGATAATTCAAACTCCCTAAACCACACGGTCCCACATGGTTGTACCAGTAAAAGAATTTTCACCTAATCGCCCTGGTTCAGTTTGCCTTAGCAGGGAATAAATATTTGAAAAATATTCGCACCATTTAATCAAATAGTCTTACCATCCAAAAAAGGACTAGCTAACCCATTATCTTCCAGCTTTTTCCCCTTTTATTCAAGACACATGGTATCTATCCACACTAGCATTTTCCCGTCCTTATCCCCCTTAGTTTTGACCACATACATACTCATTGACTCCTAAGCCTGCATTGCTAATATCACTCTGTAAAATATATATTCAGTAGCTTTTTCTCGTCTCATTTGAATTTGCCTAATTTTCTCAATTGGTTGTCAATGTTCCAATTAACGTGTTTCCGCCATCTGCCTCTTTAACCAGTTTTAATATTTTGTTTCATACTGCCTTGGTAGGCGGATCCGACTAGGATCGTAACATCATGCCTCTCGCACGATTTAAAAATTAATCCTTAAGTACATATGGATAATTAACTAATTAATAATCCCGTAAAGTGCATATGTTGACAAACAGTAAAGTATCCAAGTAAACTTAATACATGGAGGTTCAGGACTTCTATTTTCTAACTCCAAATGAAAGTTGAGAAAAGTAGGCCTATACTAAACATGGCTTTTTAAAATTTCTGAACAAAATTAAAACGTACCCTTGGAAGATGGAATGCGTAAAGGCAGCCTATTATAGAACGTTCCACTGAATCGGTCTCAGACGGATGTTAACTTGTCAGTTGTCGTAACTCTTCTAAGGCAAAGCATTGTACGGTACTGATAGATATGAACTTTTTCAAAACTTTTATACCGTATTATTTTATCATCTTTATATCATTACAGATGAAAGATTTAGCCTCAGATAGGTTGACGAGGGTATGTGGTACGCTTTCCCCTTTTACATGGACTTCCGACACCAACGAGGTTCTTGTCACATTTACATCTAATGAATATTCAACATACCTTGGTTACCAGGCTAGCTACTCGACCATGCCTCGCTTTGTGAGAAACGGTAAGTTAAGAACTCACAAAATAGATAATTTTATATTTAGTAAAGCTCGCTGTTCGCTTAGTGTCATCGGTACTGTGATAGCTCTTCGACCATGACATCGGTTGTCAATACACTGCACATATGAGTGGTATTATAAGTGATACTGGAAGCGCGTCACATGACCCCGATGGTTGGTTCGTTTAATTGGCGCCTTTCCTAGTTGTTTTAAACGGTCCAGATTTATA
>JAIPMN010009096.1:0-13717 GCA_020650975.1 Apostichopus californicus | reverse complement strand
CCGCTTGCGGCCATCTGAAAAAGTTAACTTTTCGTTGCTTCCAAGTGACGTTTTGTTCGTGTCGCTAACAAAGTGCAGACAGTAATGAAACGTGATACCTTGTTATCTTTAGCTGGACCTGAGATGTCCATCGCTGTATCGTTTGTATACTGTGCTGTGGGTATTGACCGCAGCTGTATGTACTGACTGTACGCTAGTGTCTAATTACCGACGGTAGCAAGCTGTGTGTGTATTTTCTGGGATCGATGGTGGTGTCTAACACTTCTGTTACACCTCATTCGAAACTAGGTCAGATTACCGGCATTAGACGTTTCTTTTTGCGCGAGTCTTCACACCCTTTAAGGAATAAATGTACAGGCTGGCTGTGAGTGTGATTCAGGGTTAACAGTTATGACACAAGTATTTCAAACAAATCTATAGTACCATATCAGGAGGCTTCAATGACAGTGTTTTCTAGTTTAAGATTTAACGTTTTTTTTCTTTTCTTTTTTTTCGTTGCAGTCATGAGACCTCAGTTTGATGATACAGCAGAGCTTCCATCGATGTCAGCAGCTCTTCAGTGTACGATATAAAAAAAATACTTTGTTCGAAAAAACAATTTATATTGACTCAATATCTTTTTGAATATCATGTGTTTTTTTTGGTGAACTTTTTTTCCTTTCTGTTTTTCATGTTTTGTATGATTATTGCAAAAACAAAGTGTGAGGGGGTTTGGTGTCTGCCTCAAAATAAAGGCACAATAGATGAGACAAAAATAACCAAAAAAAAACAAAGTTAAGGTGAGCACGATATTTTCTTGAAAAAAAGGCTGAATACTTTCTGGACTAAGTCACTTCTACGGTTGACTTAAATGCGCCGGTGAATTGAGAGAAAAGGTTCGAAAAACTGCTGTGAAAAAGTAGTGTTTATGCAAACCTTGTTAACTATGTATTTTTCTTTGCTGCAATAAGTTTGTTTTACACAACATTTAGTAGTAGTGTCATTGAACATTAAAACGTGAAAGCATTATCATGGAACATTGACACAGGAAAGCATTGTCTTGGAACATGAAAGCATTGTCTTTGAATATTGGAACATGACAGCAGTGTAAATCATGTGTATATCAGGTACAAATGATCCACTTACAAAACAAGCAATCATTGGAGACTAAAATAACTAATAATTTAATAGTTGGCGCCATTAAACATTACCAAGTAGTAACATAGTATCCATCAATAAACACTATCTGATATCGCAATAGTATATCTTCTCTTCCCTACTTGATATGTCTATTAGAGTCAGCAAATAATTCAACGTTATAACTCTATTGAAGACACAGTCTGTTTCATGTTATCATATGCCTCTATGTCAAACTGCAGATGTGACTAATATGCCGATTTGTGCAGGTCAACAGGTCAGTTGGAATTCCACGTTGTTCCAAACAGATTTCAACATCAACAAGTATCAAAATTACTTGATATTTACCGGAATGTCCAAGCTGTTAATGCACACGATTTCCACATCAACAAGTATGGAAATTGCTCGATAAAGTGAAATATATGTACTTGAATGTCCAAGCTGTTAATGCCAACGACGGGAGAATTCTCTCAAGAATTGATTTTGCAGACACTTAATTACTGTATTATAAAGAATCCACTCTTGCTGTTTACGTTTTCATCCTTGAAAGAGCTTTTGAGTCATTCTTTCGTCCACACCTTGACTTTGGGGAATAGTTCACGAAAATCTTTAAACGTGTGTAAATAGTTTTGTGTTTGTAAATGAGTTTTTTTTTCTCTTCTTCAAAAAGTTAACAAATTTAAATAGTATCTGTAAATTCAAATTTTCTTATTTTCTTCTTTTTCTTTTCTGTTTAAATACTAGTTTTCCTTTTGGAATTTTATCAAAGAAACACTTACAACAAAAGTATTGAAAACATTTTGCAGTAGATTTAGGCAAAGCATGTACATCAGTCAGAAACCTGGCCTTCTGCTCTGACTCGAATAAAATAAAAACAAGATGTTATTGAACGTTGAGAAAGATGTATTTTGTAAGATATATTTGTGATTTGATTGTACACATTCAGGTTCTATGTTTGCAAGTTGAAAGATGATTGTTGTATTTTAATAAAAATTTAACAATTTCACCAGTTTCCTTTACCGTTCTTACTTTTCTAGGGGGTGGGGGAGGGGTGGTGGGGTCAGATTGGTTTGTAGGTTTTATCCAATTATTTTGTTCCATGAGGTCTGTCAAGTTTGGGGAAGGTGTTAAAATCATGAGCACACAGATGATTAATTGAAAAACTTTAAATTTTAATAATTCAAAATCAGAGGCACCTCATGTTTTTGTGAGGAAACAGTTGACAAAAACAAAACCGATCTGAACGATGAAGATTCTTGGAGATAAGATCAGCAGTGTGCTGGGCTAAGTTGGTTCTTATTTTGCTGACATAATAGCTATACTTGACCTTACTTGACCTAAACTTGATGATTCTTGAAAAAACGTTCAGGAACTTGTTGATTAAGTGAGCCAATTGTTATTGCTTTGGACGTAAGTTTAATACCTTTGTATGAAAAAACCTTTTTGATTGTACTTAGTATTCACAGTACCTTGGTTCCATTTAGAAATTTTGCAAACGTACCGAATGTGATGTAGTTTTTTATCTTGTTCTACGTAACTATTGTTCTTCTTTGTTCGTTTTTTCTTAAAGTAAAATAAGACTTAAGATATTCTATGGCTGAGACCAGTTTTCTATGTGTTTGTATAGCCAAAATTCCATGAGATAAATGAAATAGCTTCTACTTGAATGTCATATTTTTTTTTTTTTTTTTTGTGCTTTTCACTTTCGAATATCAACTGAAATCATGTATTCAATTTCTGTGATTGTAATTAATGTTTTCAATTTAGCCTGCTTAGATTATTCCATAGTTTCACCTTAGTATTTTCAGAGAACATGGAATTGTTTTGCCAAAGAAATTATTATTTTCTATGTATGTACACTTCATCCCAGTTTTGGAGCCTAACTTTTCTTGGGACAGTTTTGGCAATTTTGAAATGCCAAGTAACCAGAATACCAAGATGCAATTGCACAACGAAAGGCGACAAAAATGAAAATGTCAAGGAATGTTTTAAACTCTGGTTAGTTGATATCAAGTATATTGTATGGCCATTATTTTACCTCAGTTTGAATTTTGCTACCAAAGTGTTTCATTAATCCTTGGTTGAAAAATTGTTTTCCATGATAAATATTTGTCTGATTGTGTGTTCCCAAAATTGTATTCGAGTAAAAAGATGACGTACGATCTTGTTTGTTAATCTTGCTATAAAATTGTAAAGTATTCAAAATCGCTAAATATTATTAACAAGGTGAATATTATAAGTTTGAGATTTTACTTTTGCTGGTGGGTGTTGCATAAATGTTGCTGTAGCTAAGGACCTAAGGGGTGCTTTGTGAGCCGACCTACGGGTCTGTTGTGTAATAAATTTACAGAAATCTGGAAAGCTGTCGACTTGTTCCTTTCTTTTGCCTGTTATTCGTCAACAGTTTGAAATTAAATCCAATCACAGATTACACCCTGTAACTGCTTGCACGATAACCAACAAGTCATGGTGTGGCAACTCTGAGGTTAGATGACATAAGACAACCCCACACCAAAGTGAAATATGTATTTTTAATTGCAAGATACTCTTTCACATTCTAGTCTTCTCACTGCCTCTTCCAGGCAATTCTTTCGTGACCTGTGATACACCTAATGCCTCCCAGAAATTTGCAAGTTGGTATGGAAACTTCTTTAAAAACCATTGCCAGATGATTTTATTATTCGAGTTTACAAGCCATCAACAACCACACAGATAAGATACAATTAGATTTCTTCTTTTGTTCCAACATAGCCAATCAATGGAGACCATTGGTGAATCTGTGGGTCTTATGTGGCTTTCAAAGATCTCATGGCAGTGGGAAGGACATGGTATGGTGGCTTAATAAAAACTTTTGAGATAGAAAGTCAACATTTTGAGATAAAAAGTCAAAATTTTGAGACTTTGGGGCACATATTTTTCTCCTATGTCCCTATTAAGCCACTGTAACATGTAGATGTTAGTTGTTACAATTTTGTTTGCTATGAGGATCTGTTTGAGCTTGTAGTGCTATTTTGGCTATGGTGTTTCAGTTCTGCTAGACAGGTCATGTAGCATGAACATAGCCAATTAGAAAAGATATCAAACATTCCAATTTACTTTCTTAAAGTCAAAGATGAAACGCAATGTAAGAGAGCATTAATGATCTTCTCATCTCTCCTTCAGCTTTATTCTGATGCAATGATGAATAGTATAATTAAGACGTATAGTAGTTAAATTATTTCTATTAAATTCATAAAGTAATCAGTCTAATGAACTTACATAAACACATTAGACATGTGAACCCTTTCATGTTCTCTTCAGATTTCAAAATATTAATCATATCAGGGATAAAGGTTAATATAAGCCGCTGTCAAAAGGGTATCGGTATTGGCAAAATTGATGGTTCATTAATATAGTGTAAAAACTGTATCATCTCTTGTTACCCCTCCCCGCCTGCCTTCATACTTTAGATACAATGAAAATTGCAAGGGAGGAGAAAAATCAAGAAAAAAAAACTAATCGCAAATTCTGGAAACTTGAAGATGGAATTTCTTCTCATTTTCAAGGAAACTGACATAAGATAGATATAAATCTGAAGTAAAATAGATAAGCATGAAATATTTCCAAAAAGTTCACAGAAAATATGCAAAAGAGTCTTTTAAAAGGGACTGCAGTTCGGTAGATAGTATTATTTTCCAGCTTAATGAGCTTCTTTTAATTTGCTACATTTCACATCTTGGAGTAGGAGGCAAGTTCATCATTCATCTCCAGTTTATGCCACGCCCTCTGCAGAACATGTTCGCTGCTGTAGTATGTACACAAGAGTACGAACTTACTCGTGGAAATAGAAGTTCCTCGTTCAGCTCTATAGAGTCTAAAAAGCTTCTGTACAGTTAGGAAAGTTTACATCTGTCCCTTTGAAAGTGTACAGACACCAGAAATAGTCAAGGATATGAAGTTATTAAGACATTTACGTCAAAACAATTTGTAGATCAAATTGCTCCTTTTGGTGTCTCACATTTGTCTCAGGAGAATTGCAGACCTAAAGCTTCGAGTTTGGAATTGTATATGGAATGTCTCACTGGTCTGGTTGGGCCTCTGTACTGGAGTGAGACTGGCCTTCTCCTTTGTTGACATTACTAACACACACCCATTGGCCTTCCAATGATTCCTTCCACAAACTCACCTGTGTGACAAGAAAGAATAAAAAACAAGTTGGCTTTTTTTGTTTATGCTGCCACAAGTCCACAGGGTTTATTGTAATAAATAACCCCTTCAGTAAAGCCTTGTTATTCTGACCGTGATGTGTTCACAATAATTCCTACACCATCTCCAAAGACTCTATCAACAAAAATATTTCTCTGCTGGAATCTCTGAAGAAATTTTGTTTTCAGAGGTATGTAATTAAATTCCTTCCACTGTAAAATTGTACTATACACCTATTCAATATTTACATTTTTCAAAAGGAAATGATAAATGACATCTTTCCCCTCCACCCCCCCCCCCACACCCACCCGATGCAAAGATACATACCACTGTTATCAATTTCTAGCAAGAGTTCCACAACTGACCTTCCTGAAGGTGCTGAATTTTGGCCCCAAACTGCCCAAAGATACTAGAAATTCCAATAATGCTCACTCATGTTTCAATATCAAGAAGCAGTTTGCTTTAACCCTCTGAGCAATTATATACATTTAATTTTGTGATTTCAATATCAATTTCGATATCTACAGATAAAACTTCAGTGGTTACATCATGCATAGAGAATTTTGATGTGTATGAACTATGTACATAATAAAAGAAGAAATAATACCAGGATTCTGTGAGCATACATCTTGCTTTACGTGATTAAACCAAATGGAATGACAATGAGTTTTGTGATATAAATTAGTTTAAACACAGATGTCTAAAGATGAAACTTAGGAGATTAAGACTTGGTCTGTAAGAGCCTGGAAGTTCACTCACTTTGTTGTCTCCACCTGAGACGGCTAAGATATTGCCTGTTATAGACCAACTGACATTCCATACAACATCACTAAAGGTGTTCAAAATCTGAAAAGGAAGATACATAGAATTGAGCAGTTGAATCGCATAGCAATGCAAAACATGGGTACATGCATGTGTATGCATGTGTACATGCATGTGTACATGCATATTAAAGAGCTCCTGCTTCAAAAAACAATTTTGAATATATTTTGAATTCCAAATAGAGCCATTATACTACAGCAGTCTCTTTCAAGCAGTTATGTGTGGACCATTGATACTAAAGTCATATGTGAATTTTACTGCTTGAACTGTGTTATGTGTGGACCCTTAATGCTAAAGTCATCTGTGAATTTTACTGCTTCAGCTGTGTTATATGTGTGTTATAGGAGTGTTAGCTCAGTGGTTAACGCCGGTGCCTTTCAATCATAAGGTCCCAAGTTCGAGTCACTCCAAGATTAATGTATGCCGTCCAGTTACAGAGTTGTTGACAATTGACAATTCAAAATCATGGACGTTAAATATGAATCTAAGAGACTGACTTCGGTCAGCTTGCAGTTTTGATAAGCCAATTTGGCTTCTTCACGAGTTCCTGCTTGCAGGAGGATCTAAAAAACATACATACATACATTACATACATACATATATGGAACCTTAATGCTAAAGTCATATGTGAATTTTACTGCTTGGACTGTTTTATTTGTGGCCCCTTAATGCTTAAGTCATCTGTGAAGTTTACTGCTTCAACTGTATTATATGTGGAACCTTAATGCTCAAGTCATATGCGAATTTTACTGATTCAACTGTGTTATGTGTGGACCCTCAATGCTAAAGTCATATGTGAATTTTACTGCTTCGACTGTCTTATTTGTGGCCCTTACTACTAAAGTCATCCGTGAATTTTACTGAATCAACTGTGTTTACTGTACTACATCAATCAAACTAAAGAATGGCTGACGCTCACCATCTTTAAAATGTCAAGATCATATCAAGTCCTAAATAAACTCACTTTTGGTGTCCACGAGTTCCCTGCACTGTCCTCATTCGTCCATATAATGACCCTACCATCTTGCGAACATGTCGCTATCATACTGTGTGGAAGGCCAATAGAGGGCGCCCAAGCAACATCCCTTACCCAATCACTGTGAGCCTCTAGAGGTTGGCATTCTTGCTGCCATTCACCATTTTCTTCTCTGAATTAAGATAGAAAGGAAATAAGACAGTTGTAGTTTACAAGATGTCTATGGATGAGCTTGTTTTGTAGTTAATACTGTTCCTTGTTTATAAAATCCACAAAAGAAAATATAAGCTGACAAATATACTGTTCTTTGCCATCGAAGGATATATGTGGATTAAATTTGGGTTTCGTCATCTGAAACTGGTAATCTCATTGCATATATTTGACTGATGGTATTAAAGATAAAAGTCTGAAAAGTAGTTTATTCACAGAATATAGTGAGATCTAATGATTCATTTATTACTGGACAGTAATATGCTTGGGTAGATAAGACCCATTGTAACAACAAATATAATACTTTCTATCAAGATGTTGCTCAAAATACTAACAGGGTTGCTGAATTATAATTACAATCAACACACCGATTGTGTACTCTGTTGCAGCCTGCAAGAGAGAATACTCCCTGAGTGCTTAGAATTACAGTGCTTTTATAGACAGATCCTTTCTGGCAAGAAATGTTCTAAAACTTTCCATTTTAACTACTTTTGTTACTTGATTGTCAAGCTTGCCATGAAGTATGCTATGTTATTATACCCTGTGAAATAGATCAACAGATAACCAAATGTTGACTGCAAACCACATTGAGGTTGGCATCCTGGTTAAGTACAAGACAATACCAACTTATACCCTATGTGGGATGTTTGGCTATATATGGAGAAACAAGGCTTGTAGTTAGTCTGCACTCTGACCAGTATTCTAGCAAGGGCGTAGGAACCGGTGGGGCTGGGGGGGCGCCAGCCCCCCCAGTGAAAAATATGGTGGGGCGGAAGTATCATTCCGCCCCCCGCTCCGCAAGTCAGAAAACCCCTTTTTCATTTCCAAATGAGAAAAAAATCTCATTTGGAGCACCAAATTGCATCTAACGCCAGGTGAAAATGCAAAATTATTTACAAAATGAAGTGGGTGTTGAAGTGTGCTATATTGCACCAAATTGCATCTGAGGCCACCTGGAAATGCAAAAAAAAAAATTTAAAAAAAGACCCCTCCCCCAGGCCGGCCATCAGTCTTCAGCCCCCCACTCAAAAGTACTTTCCTACGCCACTGTATTCTAGCATAATTTACCTATACCCATACTCACCTTGTGAGCATAGTAACCATACTCAGGGAATTTTAAAGAAATTCTAACAGGTAGATACTAATGCAAGATTGATAAATCTCACTCAAGTAAACTTAGAAACTTGTACTCTTACTCATCCCAAGGTGAATTGTACTTGTGTTTGTACTTATGGTGTTGTAATAGTATTACAAGTGTGGTAGACACTACTTATTAACCCAATCTGAATAACCAGTCAAACAATTGTAGTACTTACTTCCAAACCTTTGCTAAATTGTCACATCCCCCTGTAACAATTCTTTTGACATGTGTTTGTGTTTGTGTAGAAGGAGGCTCTAGTAAAGATCCTGGTTGAATAGCAGGTGCCCAGCTCACTGCATTACAGCCAATCTGAAAAGGGGAAAAAACGAAAGTTTTATTGGCTCAAATACATTGATGACAAGGTTGAAATTTGTCAGGATTTATTAAGATTATAAATACATGACCTTTGGAAATTTTTAAAAACTTTGAATGAAAACTTTTTTGCAAAAAGGCGGCATATGCCTAAAATATAGCTTACATATAACTAAGACCTCTAACAACCACGTTTCCCCCACCTACCTCCCCATCCACCCCCCTCCCGTCCCCTTACATGGTAGTACGGCGTTCATATGGAAACCAAATAAGTAGCTAAATACATAAAAGTCTAACAAGTTGTACATGACCTACACACACATACTTCAAAATCCAGACAGTACATACAGAGGGTGTATAGGATTTGTGTAACAATAGATACTCACATTATGAGCAGTAATTTTTTGAGCTTCCCATTTTCCATCTTTGTGAGTCAGAATGGACACAGATCCATCTGACGATGCGGCAGCTAAGATTAGTCCAAACTCGTGAGGCGCCCATGCCACAGAATTAACTGAAAAGGGATTACACAGAAAAACAAATATTATGAGAGCCTGACCAGATGTATTCCTTTCAAACAAATGACATAGCTGATTGGGTGTGGATAATAAAATGAAATAAGAGATATCATTACACAGAGCTTTATTCTTCAAATGAGAGACTATATATAAAGAAAAATTCACTAAGTGGGAGTTTATCCTATGTCTTCATACTACCCTATCCTTGGGTCATCCTGTAATCATATTACCCTATCCTTCGTACATTCCTTTATCATACTACTCTACCCTTGGTTCATCCTTTGTAACCATACTACCCTACCCTTGGTTCATCCTGTTATCAAACTACCCTACCCTTGGTTCATCCTATGTAACCATACTACCCTACCCTTGGTTCATCCTATGTTACCACCCTATGCTACCCTTTAGGTCATCCTATGTTACCATACTACCCTACCCTTGGTTCATCCTGTTACCATACTACCCTACCCTTGGTTCATCCTGTTATCATACTACCCTACCCTTAATTTATCCTGTTATCATACTAACCTATCCTTGGTTCATCCTGTTATCATACTACCCTAGTAACCCTACTCTTGGTTCATCCTATGTTACCACCCTATCCTAACATTGGTTTATCCTATGTAATCAATGATAACCAAAGTTCAGAGTTCATCCTAAGCTGTCATAAAACCCTCCTTGGAGATTCATACTGTGTGTTCATACTAGCTTACCTGAAGATTCATGCCCTGTATACTCGTAATGCTTCTCCCATATGCCGTTGGTTTCTTTCCAGATGATCACTTTCATGTCATAGGAGCATGAAGCTAAGATATTGCCGTACATTGGATGAGCCCATGCTACCTGCCAAACTGGACCTTCATGCCTAAGAAAAACAGATAAAGCAATAAAGCTATAACGATGAAATCTCTATTAATTATTTTAAAGTAACAATGAAAGGCAATCATATAAAGTGTGGTAAACAAATTGAATCTCTAACAGTACCTACATAGGCTACATTCAATATTGTTATTATGCTTGTATGTAAATTATTGGCCAGTACTTAAGAAATGGCTGTTGCCACTTCAGTATTGTGATGCCGGAAGTAATCATTACTATCCTTCTGAATACTTGACTCACTCAAAGAGAGATTGGCTACACTGACATATCTTGACAAGCATAATCATATCTGCTCCCCATTACATTTCTTAGTGCTAAAATGCTTGGAGAGATAAGCTGCCATTGTTGAGTCCAACCTGGTGTCTCTTTGCAATGTTTAATACAGAGTTGAGATCTGTTCCAGTGCATTTTGGAATTACACAATTTGATTGATTTTAAATGAAACTGCAATTGAATCATAGTTGCTTTAGTGATAGTAGACACTGACCATACCCACTCAACCTCCCCTACTTCTATCCCAACCAAAACACTATAAAAGCTTACCCTCTCAGATCTGTCACATGGGTATGCTGTCCGTTATTGACGTCAAACAACTTCACAAATCTGTCTGATGAGCAGGTGGCCAGACGAATACCATAGAAATCCATCTGTGCATCATGCTGAAAAACAAAAATTAGGAGAAAGTAACAACAAGACCTTTAATTCACTTCTGAACAGATATGATTCTACACATCTTAATGGTACAATTTGATATCCCAATGAATGAAAATAGACTATTTCTTTACAAACTTCACACACTATTACCTACAAAAATTGTCAGAAGTAATATTGACTTACATAAATCTCAATATTTTCCAAATTAAATTATAAACACCAATTAGCATCATTATTGATATCACTAAACAGTTTCATAGTTAATAAAAAACCTAGGGCCTACATAATTTATAAGCCCAACTCACAATCATGTCTTCATGTGCAGTATCAATGGAGTTGATGATGGAAACCTGTAAATAATAATAAAAAAGACATGAAAATGATACCGTAATGCTTGTCTGAGAAATAGAAATATGATAATTAACCGATATATCACATGGCTATCAAACTTATCAGCAATGATTGATACAGTTTGTGCAACATCTGTTCAACCAAGTTTGCAATTTCATTTTGCCATGGCCAATAATCAAGAGTTTGAGAAAGTCTTAACATTACTGATTATCTTTATCTGATTTTTTTTCTGATATATACATGACAAATGAGTCAGAATATAGGTGTAGGTCTATATATTACTATAAACTACTCAGAATAAATGGAATCTGGAAGAAATCTATTTTCTAAAACTTTAAGTCTTAGAGTATGGTCAATTATGACACACTTAGACCTGAAGTTTACTCATCCAATCACAGAGATATCTATTCTAATCATAGGAGTGTTAGTGTTGGTGGTTAATGCCGGTGCCTTCCAATCATAAGTTCCTCGGTTCGAGTCACTCAAGATTAATGTATGTCGTCCAGTTACAAAGTTGTTGACAATTAATTCATAATTATGGACGTTAATATGAATGTAAGAGACTGATTCAGTCAGCTTGCGGCTTTGATTTGCCAATGAGGCTTCTTCGCGAGTTCCTGCTTGCAGGTGGATCTAAATACAATCACTTTGGTAACTCACAGTTTGTCTAATGTAGATCTAACCTACGCCTATATAGTATATGGTCACTCTTTTAGTTTTACGTTTAGATTGTAACTTGTTGGCCAGTTGAAGTGGGCAAACGTAAGTTTAATCTGTAACCATAATGTATTGTTATAATTTCAATGCCTAATTAATGAGTTGAAGATTCCAATAAAGGGTCATAGGCTCTCTCAAGTTTGTACAAACTTGGCCTAGCCCTGCAGTAGCCTAAATTACCACACATTCTCTCAGTTTCGCGAAACTAGACTGACTTCGTAAAACTAAAGCCTAGGATAAGCTATCTCTGTGTTACATTATACTTCTTGAAGAACATAAACAACGAGGGCTGTTGAAAAGGTGTCGGCGATTAAAATGTTCCAAGACACCTTAAACAAGGCATCAAATCAATAATGAGAAGAAACTCACCATTTTGTGTTTAGTATCGTTTGATTTGTAAGGAATAACCGCTTTGATAAGCAACACCGGCTAACGTGTACAGATGACGTCTACTTGTTAGAGGCCAAAGGTCATACCTTTCAGCTGACGCACCGATGTTGAGCTCACCGTCGCTGCGGCGGTAGAAATTGTTGATTTATTGGACTATGAGTCTATGACATATAATTGATATAACGATATGGCTAGTTTGTATAAGTTACTTCGGTTGAAAGGATCAGGAGAGACAAATTATCCACACCATGGACCCCGTGGAAAAACGCCCAACAAGAAGCCCTTAAATCATTATTCCAATGCACTTTTCCAAAGCATGGCAATTTTCGGGAGCATTCCATTCATTCAAAACCCTTTTTTTTTCAAAGAATCATTCGTTATTATTGCAAAAGAGATAGGGTTAAATATGATATAGGTATTACAAAGTGTAGAACATACAATAGAAAGAGATTGGCCGGAGACTAGTAGGAAAGTTTACACCTTGTGGAATAGAGTAAATCAACGACCCAGACAGAACTGCAGTAAGATAAGTAAGGTACGATAATGGTAGCCTAACTATAAATTGAATGAAGGATTCTTTTTTTGGCATATGAAACCCCAGTCAGTGGAGAGTACGTCCGATTTTTTTAGAAACTTTGAGGCACACATAATCAACGTGTTGCTGACAAGTTCAGTAAATTATTATCATTGTAAACACCTAACATGAAAAAAATTGACACGGTTGTTGTATAGTCCGTTGTAGCTAGATGGGATATGGAATTGATGCGAGTAGAGCCTACATCACAGAAAAGGTCTTTCTGACATGTATTGCAAGTTTGTTTGTACGCAAACCCAACCACCATCTTTGGTTTGTATCAGTGGCGTAGGAAAGTACTTTTGAGTGGGGGGGCTGAAGACTGATGGCCGGCCTGGGGGAGGGGTCTTTTTTTGGATTTTTTTTTGCATTTCCAGGTGGCCTCAGATGCAATTTGGTGCAATATAGCACACTTTAACACCCACTCCATTTTGTAAATAATTTTGCATTTTCACCTGGCCTTAGATGCAATTTGGTGCTCCAAACTTCCGCCCCACCATATTTTTCACTGGGGGGGCTGGCGCCCCCAGCCCCACCGGTTCCTACGCCCTTGGTTTGTATGACTCGATCTTTGTAAAGAACAAATCTCCCGAAAACAGCTAAGAAAATCCTTGTTCCGTTTGTGATATATTCTAATTTAAAAATTGTGTCTGTGAGTTTCTATTTTGTAAATCTGCATGTGATGTCATAGTGCCAATGGATCTAAAACCTTTCACTTTCTCGTTGTAGTTCTGAAACCAATGATCATTAGGTTATGTAACCAGCTACAGTGATTTTATTCAGCATGTGCAAAAAAACCTCAGTCTCAATTATAGAAATAAACTTGAGAAAAAAAGCAGAAGACGTTGAAGAACATATGTGACCAGATGATG
>JAIPMN010009094.1:0-23457 GCA_020650975.1 Apostichopus californicus | reverse complement strand
TCATTCTGATTATTTGTGCAGTTTATGTCACTAGGGTAAGGAAGCTGTTGTGTGAGCTCATTGAGAGGACTCTAAGTCATTCTGATTGTGTAGTTTATGTCACTAGGGTTAGGAAGCTGTTGGGTGAGCTTCTTGATAGGACTCTAAGTCATTCTGATTGTCTGTGCAGTTTATGTCACTAGGGTAAGGAAGCCATTGTGTGGGCTCCTTGAGAGGACGGTAAGTCATACTTATTTTTTGTGTAGGAGAAATATGTTACTTAGTATAAATGAAACCTTCATGTGAGCTCATTGAGAGGACTCTAAGTCATTCTGATTGTCTGTGCAGTTTATGTCACTAGGGTAAGGAAGCCATTGTGTGAGCTCACTGAGAGGACGGTAAGTCATTCTGATTATTTGTGCAGTTTATGTCACTAGGGTAAGGAAGCTGTTGTGTGAGCTCATTGAGAGGACTCTAAGTCATTCTGATTGTGTAGTTTATGTCACTAGGGTAATGATGCTGTTGTGTGGGCTCATTGAGAGGACTCTTAGTCATTCTGATTGTTTGTGCAGTATATGTCACAAAAGATAAGGATTCCATCACGTGACATGAAGGATGATGGTAGGTCCTCCATGTTTGTAAATGTTTCATGTTTTAATAACTACTGAACATAAAGATTATAGAAGGAACATAAGCAGATGTATATTATTCATAACGTTAACAATATTTGCTGCATTCAAATGAAAATATCTCTGTAAAAAAATATCTCTGTAAAAAAAAATCTCTGGTAAGTAATGCAGTGTTTCCTTTACATATCTCTTTTTAATACTTTGTGATATTATTGTTCAACTGGCTAATCCATGTGACCAATATACAATGGTTACATCTGGATGAGTATTTCAGCAGTATTTGCATTCCTTGGGAATAAATTGTGTCAATGCTGCTTGTTCCTTGTTCCTAGATTCCAATATAGTGTCAACTGCATGCAGTACCCACAAATCTTATCCAAATGACTAATCTTCACAGTGAACTTTATACATTATAAAATTTAATCAAACTTTAATATTTGATCTAATTTAATTTAATTTCTTGGCAAGACGCAATCTCTTAAGTGATTACAAATAAAAAAAAATGTCAAATAAAAAAATGATTTGAAATGGGGTCCCTACTTTCTGATTCAGGTTGACATTGATCCAAACTCTGGTATCTTCATCACCCTGAACCCTGCCGGCAAAGGTTACGGAGGTCGTCAGAAGCTGCCGGATAACCTGAAGCAGCTGTTCAGACCGGTCGCTATGTCAAGACCTGACAACGAACAGATTGCCGAAGTGATCTTGTTTTCGGAAGGATTCAAGGAAGGGAAAAGTCTGGGTAGAAAACTGGTGGCGATATTTAACTTATCAAAGTAAGTGATAGTGAAAAGTCTGTGTAGAAAACTGGTGGCTATATTTAACTTGTCAAAGTAAGTGACAGTAGTTACCTTTCATATGGTAAACATGCTAAAACAGCTTCAGTTGTGGTACCTTTAATAAGGTACATGGGTTTTGTAATTTATGAATAAAATTGTTTTGCAAACTGTAACTTGATATTGATTTGGGAGGTTTTTAGATGGTAATATTTAGTGTTAGTTACACACTGGGTTGTGGATTGAGGAAAATACACAAGAGATTTATTCGATGTAGAAAGACAGGTGCTATACATTTTTCATTTGTATTTTAACATTAATGAAAATAACTTTGAGTTTGTTCTTGCGTGTAGGGAACTGTTGACTCCCCAGCAGCACTATGATTGGGGACTGAGGGCGCTCAAAACGGTTCTACGAGGGTCCGGGAACCTACTTCAGATTGCGAGGAAGCAGGCTGCTGCCAATGGTACGTAGGGAATAATTTATTATTTATTTATTCATATATTCATTTAGTCATTTATTCAATTATTCAATTATTCAACTATTCAACTATTCAATTATTCATTTATTCATATATTCCTTTATTCATGATTAAAATTCTATGCTTGTCCTCTCTCACTGTAGAAATATTTACAAACAATAACTGATTATGTATGATAATTGTGTTCAGAAATGGTCAAGTTGCTTGACTGTCCATTGTCAGCTTGGATGAACATTATCATAAATGTTATCATTTGTGGGATAAAATGAATTGATATCTTGTTTTTTGTTTCATTTTGTTTGTGAAGGTAAAACTGACATTGATGAGAGCAAACTGTTGGTGCAAGCTTTGAGAGTCAATACACTCTCCAAGCTAACGTTTGCAGATGGCGCAAGGTTTGATTCCCTGGTCAAAGACCTCTTCCCCGGAGTGGAATTAAAAGACATCGACTACGAGCATCTGGAAAATGCTCTCCGAGAAGTCTGTAAGGACTCAGATCTGGTCATCATGGCAGCACAGGTTAGTACATTGTACATTAGTACATTGTACATTCGTACATTGTACATAGTACATTGTACATCGTCTGTAGTTACTACATCTCAGTGTCTGTCTGTCTGTCTCCACTTCTTGAACAAGGTTATCAAGTTGATCAGCCAATCACGCTGAAGCAAGATGAAAGAAGCATTGTTGCAATCGCCCAAACTGTTTGACTGTCTGTCTGTCTTTCAGTTTGTCTGTGTCTTGATTGATCAGTTTTATCAAGTTGTGGTCAGTGGATTGATCTATGTATATATTGACAGTTATACCAAAGTAGGTTGAAAGCATTTGTGCCATTGTCCAACCTGACACATATAACAAACTTTCATTGCTATAAATATAATATTTCAATAAAATACTTTGCAAAATCAAATCAGAAATTTAAATCACCTCTAAGATAGTTGAACTAATTATTTTATCGTTAGAGAGAGATTTTTACAATGAAAACTTGATTTTCATTTAGATTTGAAGATCCTGTTTATGGTAGATCAGTTTGATTGATCGATACTAAACATCAGCCATTGATGGATTCTGTCACCGGCATTCATACTCACTCATTATGTCACCGATATTGCAGTTTTCTTTTTTATGAACCGTCTCAACAAGCCATGTTTAAAAACGCTAATCTGCCAACTGCTCTAAACATTTCAAGTCATTTCACAAAATTTGTTTGTTATTTTTAACTTTGAAATACAGAATTTCAAGTCATATCAGACAAGTCATGACATTTCTTGTCAACAGGAATCGACTCATATTCTTGTTTGTTGTGGAGAATTTCTTCATTCTCATTCATTCTAAGTACAAATACCTGACCATATGTCCTGTCAGATGCTTTGAGATCACTTTGGGGGAAATACATCCTTGAAACAGTTTTACATATGGTAAAACATTGTTGAAAATGTTCTGTAATCTATAGATAAAGAAAGCCCTGGAATTGTACGAACAGCTACGACAGCGTATGGGTGTGGTCATCGTTGGTCCGTCTGGTTCCGGCAAGTCAACCACTTGGCAGATACTGAGGGCGGGCTTGAACAAAACAGGTCAAGTGGTGAAACAGTATACCATGAATCCGAAAGCCATGCCCAGAACGCAGGTTGGTATAACCATTATTTTGTACATATGTTTCAACTATAAATCTAGGCTTCTTATACTACACCAGTATGTATTACTATACAGCCTAACATTTTCTGCATAAAATCTGTATCCCCTACTCCTAAGCCCCACACTACCACAATATTTGCAAGCTCAGTAGCGTTATGGTATATAGTCTAAGCCAGAATAATAAATGTGTACTCATAGTCCACAACTCAGATTGAGGTGCATCGAACCTTCTCCACGGTTGTTACGTACATGTATTGATTTTTACTAAATGATACTTTAACCACAGACTTGTGGTACCCAAGTCTGTAATAATTCTGGAGTACATTTGCCTGCAACTTGTACTCATACTCATAGTATGGTACTCATACTTGTACTCGTGTCTTTGTGTGGACATTGTACTCGCATTAAAAGTCTTCATTCAACTAATAAGACACTGTCGGTGTAAGCTGCTTTGGAATATCATTTTCTTGCAATTATTATTTCTGGGATATTTGTTCTACCCATTCAGTTTTACATTGATTGTGAAATGTCAACTACTATGAAACAATTGTTTGCTTATTAATTAATAGAGAATACCGGGGATGAAGATGTAAATTATTTTAATTTTATTTCAAACATTTCTCGATATTTCCGTTAACAGCTTCTGGGTCATATTGACATGGACACTAGGGAGTGGTCGGATGGTGTTCTCACATTCAGCGCCAGACAAGTTGTCAGAGAACCACAAGGTAGGTGTAACTGAGATCCATAACTGTCTCTTACATACTCCATAATAATAATTATGACACCAGCTTGGGTTTGTTCACATAAATTTAGAACAGTTTTTAATATTATATTGAGTGAATTCTTCCATACTTGTGAGGTTTGTTTTTGATAGTACTCAGCAGCTTGCATAGTAAGTTTGCTTTTGCATCATCAATTTAGATTGAATTAGTCTCTAAGTTTCTTTTTCTTTTCATCCAGAGATCCAGTCTTGGATCGTATGTGACGGGGACATCGACCCAGAATGGATCGAATCCCTCAATTCGGTCCTCGACGATAACCGCCTCTTGACGATGCCCTCCGGGGAGCGGATTCAGTTCGGTCCCAACGTCAACTTCCTCTTTGAGACCCATGACCTGAGCTGCGCATCACCTGCAACCATCTCACGTATGGGCATGATCTTCATGAGGTCAGTTTATCTTGATTAATATGTAATGTAACTGTCGATTACGTATACAGGTAACGTAACTTTACATCGATAACGGATAAAGGTTACATTCATGTATTTGGTACAAGTCAAGTGTATGTACTGTACCTCTTGGTTACAGATATAATTCAGGTAACCTTTTTCCATTACAGATAAAAAATATGTAATGTTGTTGATTACAAATAGAAAAATTTATTGATTACAGACATGGTACATATGATTTTCTTTATTGTGGATAAAGAGCTTCCTTCATTACTGATAAACATAGCTAATATATGGTTTTACTGCTAAAATATTGTTGCAGTTTCTCTTCTCTCAGCCGTTATCTTTATAGTTCTTTTCTCAAGCAGACAATTTTTATGTGATATGTGTTATTCATCGATATGCTATTAATTTTAACATTGTTTTTTTCTCGTCACAAAACAACAGTTTTTTTATGAAAGTATGGAATAAAATCTTCAATAATACAGGTTCTACTGCTAATACAAACATGCAGCTGGTGATATGACCCCCAAAAGCATGGTTGGGTGTTAGGTTCATCAAATTAATACCAAAGCTAAGAGACGTTATGCAATGTTAATAAGATGCGATGATGGTCGGTGAATAAATGACTGACATATATCACATGTAATAGACGTAGACAGTATTTAGTCAGTAATTAGTCAGGGGTTTTCCTCCCTATAGTGATGAAGATACAGAAATTAAATCCTTGGTGCAGGCTTGGTTGAGCAAGCAACCAGAGGAAACCAGATCGCATCTTCACTCCTGGATCGAAGACTACTTCTACCAAGCTCTAGAGTGGGTGATGAAACAGAATGACTTTGTGGTGGACACCAGCCTGGTTGGCGTGGTCATGAATGGACTCTCCCATCTCGGAGGTGCCGAGACCAAAGCTCAATTCGCTGTCAAACTGATCCGGGGACTCGGAGGTAACCTCCACACCGGCACTAGAGTCAATTTTGCCAAAGAGGTGAGCATACCAATAATATTTTTTGGGGGTTGGAAAGTTTAAGGCAAAGAAAAGTAAATAATGAGAGCCCTGTTTTTGGGCTCATTCAGTGAAACATTGCAGCCTTTTTTTTCCTTCATTGGAGCTGTAAACCTACTATTAATGTGGGTTTCTTTTTTTCTGACAGGTGTTTCACTGGGTTCGAGAGAATATCCCTGATTCGCAGAGACCATTGGACACTTATTACGACACTTCCAGTATGTCACTCATGACTTATCAGATGCAGGTATTGATTCAACTTTTAATTTTTTGATATAAATATTGTAGATTACAGCACAAAAGTTTCAGTGTGAAATAGTCATTGTCAGACCTTGTTAGTTCGGGGACAGATTGTTCCGTCAGGCCACTTGTTTATGTCAGGACAATCATAGGTTTTAACCAAGAAAAGTGGCAGCTTTCAAAGCAGAAAGGCGTGAAGGTAGATTACTTCTTTCACAGGATTTTCCATTCAAGAACAAAAGCTGTATACTGCAGTCTCAAGTAGTATTTGTCTGGAAGGGAGAAGGGGCAGGGCAGGGCAGGGCAGGGCAGGGCAGGGCAGGGCAGGGCAGGGCAGGGCAGGGCAGGGCAGGGCAGGGCAGGAGCTGAAGGAGAGATTAGGGGAGGTAGATGGGTGTTTGTGTCTTTTTACCAGCTATTTCTACATGCAGTTTTGACATTGACCCTGGTTATATCGACTGTTCAGAGAGCAGCCAAAGGAATAAACATGAGATAACTAGGGTGGTCCTTTATGGTTACATAGGAGTACTCCAGATGAAGCAAGGGGGTGGTCTGTGAGGTAGTCGAGGGGTGACCAAACATAAATGCAGGAGGTAATTAACAAATCTACACAAAGAAAGGAGAGAGTGTTAGGGCTAAAAACAAAACATTGAAATGTAACTTGAAACAATGTTACTACAGGAACCAGAAGATTTGACTGCTGAGAATTTCAACAAGCCCGATGGTTTACCGGTGATCCGAACTCCCAGCATCCAGAGATGTCTGGACTACTTTGAGCCTTGGTTACGGCCTGACAATAGACAACCATTCATCTTGGTTGGACCTGATGGGTGTGGCAAGGGGTAAGTTGCTGGTAAAGGGTAGGCTGGATGGGGTGAGGCTCTCCTTTGCCTTCATTGTGTTTTTGTGTGTAATTTCTTGATCTTTAATGACTTCTGTTTCATAAGTTGTCATATTAAATTTTCTTAGTTGTCTCCTCAATCAATTATCTATCCACTGTATGATCTACTCTTTATGTATTTATATTTTATCTGTCAATATTGATGTTATCTATCTTACATACTACTATCTGCTGGTCTTGATTTATTGATTGATTGATTGATTGATTAAACATACAATTGAATTGAAAATGCTGGAAGATATTAACTGAAGAGTAAAATTACAAAGAGACAAAGTGAAAGAACCTAACACCAGATCACTTTTACAAAACTTTCATTGGTCGTTAGGGGGATTAAAGTCCAACTTTACCAAGTATCTGAATATGTGTCATTACAACAAAAGCCCTCAATATTCTCTTTGATCAAGCTTTGATTTCTTGAACGTAACACATTATCCATTCATTGCACATGAAAACACAGACATTTTAAATATTAAGTCCGCATACTCAGTAGGGAAATGGGAGGAGAGAGTTTGCTTATTTTGCAGAATAGCTTAACCATGAAATATCAGCCCATTCCATAAGCAAATGGGATGATCTTCATTGTTTTTTGTTGTTGCCAGGATGGTCCTACGTTACTGTTTTGCTCAGCTGAGATCAACACAGGTTGCAACCATTCATTGCAATGCACAGACGACACCCACCAACATCTTACAGAAGCTCCAGCAAACATGTATGGTGATCAGTACCAACACAGGGAGAGTTTACCGGCCAAAGGATTGCGAGACCCTGGTCCTCTATCTGAAAGATCTCAACCTACCCAAACCAGACAAGTGGGGCACATGCCCCCTGATTGCATTCTTTCAACAGGTAAACATTACAATCTTCCCTGCCTATAGCAAATACCACCCAAGTCCCCTGTTTTTGGCCAAAAACAGGGGAGATTGAATATCCATTCGAGTTGGTAATGATAGCCATACTGAAATATCCTCTGCACAAATTCATGATTAAACACACAGTGTACTATTTCATTGGTCAAGCCAAATTTGTCTTCACACAGGAAAGTAGTGCTGGCCATTAGAGCACTTGTGTTTACAATCATACGGTGGCTGGTCAATTAATTAGGTGCGCTCAAGGATGGATCCTTATGGCAGTACTTTGGGAAGTTTGTGCTATCGAGTAACAAATTATTAATGCTCGGGTGAATTTGAGGAGGCATGACCCTCATGGTTGATATTAATTGATTTGGTATTTTAAGGCTAGAAGAATGGTTGAAATATTAATGGCAATAGCATGATTTAATAATTAATCTTGGTAAATTGTCAAAATTAAATAAGAATCTTTTTATTATACAGCTGCTATGATGCTATATGAATTTTTGCTGCCATGAATATTACAGTGGATCATGGGGAATTTTTCTTTAGAATAAGAATAATTATTCACATCTTGGGTGGTGCAATTTATCTGTAATCTCTTTTGTTGGTGAATATTATTTGTTTCCTTCCGTCTCTGAAGGTTCTCACCTACAACGGTTTCTACGACAGCAACTTGGAATGGGTCGGACTGGAAGGTGTGCAGATTGTGGCTAGCATGAATGCAGCCCACACCGTAGGGCGCCACCAGTTAACCACAAGGTTCACATCGATTGTTCGAATTTGCACGATTGGGTAAGTAGCCCAGAAAGATTATGGATCCTTGTTTGGCTTTTAGTGTTGGGGTCTCGCCCATTTATTTGTAGAACCAACAGGTTCATCCAGACAGAATGTTTGCTTAAATTTTTCTGTCAAGATTTGCAATGTTTGTGAGTCGGTTCCACGTTTGAATTCCAAAAGGAAAAGTTAGTAATACGTCATTTCTTGAGAGAGTGTCTTGAAAGTCCTTGAATTAGTCTTGAGTTTAGTCTGGAAAAGTGAGGAATATCCTTATTTGAAAACCTTGTTTATTTCCATGACTACTTATAAAAGTTTTCTGTTTTGTCAAAAGAACATTTTCCCGGAACATTTGATTTGTTTTGTTCCTGTTTAATTTTCAGTTTGAAGATAGGTGTAAGCATACCTTTTGCAAGAGTTATAATTGTTAGGTCTACTAATGGTAGCCTAACATTATGTCCTTATTAGGATGTAAGCTTCTTAATAAACAGTAAACAATGTTTTGGCCGTCAAAGCTCTGGAATTTGATTTGTTGAAAAGGTTAGGAACCATGTTTACTGATTCTGTTTTCCCAGGATAGGTAACGTGTATATAAAACATAGGATACAGTTTAAGGTGTATTACAGAGCTTGTGGAAAGTTTTATGGCGATATTCTCAAGTATTTCTTGAAATTGTTTGCAATTTATACGAAGGAACGTTATAAATTTGAGTGACTTTGATCACTGTTCATGCTTTCATTTTGCAGGTATGCTGATCAGGACGAGCTACAGGCTATATACAGTGCTTACCTTACCCCAGTGCTGCATAGAAGTCTACAATCTCACCCTGTGTGGGGGTCAGCTTCAAAGGTCCACCAGTTAGCCAGCTCTATGCTTGAAGTCTATGCACAGGTGAGTAGAGTCTCTGGGAGGAATTACATATGTTAGTGGAATCTCCATTAAGAACAAGGTTAAGAAAAGATCAATATGTCCTCAACGTTAACTAAATTAATAATCCAAGTTTTTCCCTTGGTTATTTCAGGTCACTTCAAGGTTCTCTGTTGATGATCACAGTCATTACCTGTTTACCACCCGGGACCTGACCCAGTGGGTGACCAGTCTGCTCCGGTACGACCTGAACGCAGGTAGCTCAGAAGGTACCAGCGATTACCTCCTGGAGATCTGGGCCTATGAGGCCTGCCGTCTCTTCAGAGACAGATTGGTGGGAGAGGAGATGAGGAATAAATTTGATAACATCCTTCAAGGAACACTCCAAGGGGAATGGAATGCTGGACATGTCATGCAGAATCTCAATAGTGAGTATTCCTGCTCTGGGCATTAACTTAGAGATTATAGAGTAAATTGTGTCATAGCTGACTTGTGTCCATAGGTGTAAAATGGACTTTCTTTGATACTTGACATGTATCCATAGGCATAAAATGGACTCGTCGATTCGAACTTGTATCCATAGACATAAATTGGACTCTTTGATACTTGACTTGCATCATTAGCTATAAATTAGATTTTCTTTGATACTTGACTTATGTCCATAGGCATAAAATGGGCTCTTTGATACTAGTTGTGTGTGCATGGCTTTTTCATCCTGTTTGAGCCAACTGCCACTTTTAATGATCATTTAGTTCTGGTTGCTTTCTTCTCAGTGATTGTATTGGGTTCCCACACCCCCCACACCCCCTTTTTTGTTAATATTTTTTCCTTCTACCCAAGTTTTATAGTTATTATCATGCTTCTGATCCATTCTTTTTCTTACAGCCAACTACTTTGTGACATGGGGAGCCAAATCTGAGGGTAGTGTTGGTGGTCCTCTGCCCCCTGCAGGCAAACCTTTGGGAAAACTTAGCGCATCAGATTTGAAAGAGGTTATCAAGAAAGCAAAAGTTACGTACGGTGAGTGAAATCACAGCCACATTTTTTGAACCAGCCAGTAAGGAAGACTCATCTGGAGTATTTAATCTCTTCCTCTTTATGATCTTGAACGCTGAAGATTTTAAGTTAAGTTAATTTATCGTAATACCAAGTTACTCTGCTATTAGAGAGACTCCATAACTAACTAATTGCTGGTATAGGATTGTAAATAGCATACACCAGTGTAAGCAGATACAGTAACAAGTCTTAATTCTTAGGATTAAAGTGATCTTAACTTTTTGATTAATTGACAAATGCCGTTAAATATTGGATTGAGGCATTTACATAATGTTGTAGAGTGGTTGCAAATTGATAAGAAAAAAAATGCTTTATCTAGTGAAACTTTGGTTCCATCTGCTTAATCAATCATCATAAAACAGTTCCGTGGCCTAAGAACTTCATCTTAATCTCTATCTTAATCTTATTCCTAATCCTAATCCTAAGAACTTGATCTTTTTATGTTATCATGTCATCGTTTGATCATAAAACTTTAAAAAACATTTTAGTTTCACATTTTCACTTTGATTTATTTCTCAGCTCGAGAAGGAAGAGAACTGAAGTTGCAAATATTCCGGGAGGTCCTGGACCACATTGCTCACGTAGACAGGGTCCTGACCCAGCCCGGAGGGTCTCTGCTACTGGCGGGCCGTAGTGGGGTAGGCAGAAGATCAGCGGTCACCCTTGTGGCCCACCTACACCGGACAGAGCTGTTCACACCCAAACTGGCCAGAAACTACGGTCTGAAGCAATTCAAAGTAGATTTAAAGACTGTAAGCTCATCATTTTTATTTGTTGAAAAAGTAAAAACAAAAATTAATGACCTTAGCATTAAGTTTTTTACATTATTGTACTCATTGTTCGCGAGGGAAAACAAACAGATGTAAATTAATTTATTAACATTCATGATTGAGTTCTCAATCATTCCAGCAGAGATATCATCTGTCTCCTTCTTTTGAGTCAATCTTTATCTCTTTGTTAATTTTTGTGGTCTTTTTGTGGTCAGTTTTTTCAAACTTTTTCTCTAAACACTAACAATAAGCACAATGGTCAAAACTTATCAAATAGTTTGATGATATAATTTACCACCAACAGTAACCTGAAATCAACCTGATTTTTCTTGTCCTCCTTTGTATCCATGGTAACCAGGTGATGCAGATGGCTGGTGTCGAAGACCAACAAGTGATTCTCCTTTTGGAAGACCATCAATTTGTGGAGAAGCAGTTTTTGGAACTGATTAACAGCCTATTATCTTCTGGAGAAGTACCGGGACTTTATACCCCCGAGGAACTTGAGCCCCTCCTTGCTCCTCTCAGAGATAAAGCTTCGGAGGAAGGATTCAGGGGTACCCTTGTCAACTACTTTGCTTCATGTAAGACCCCATTCAAATAAAATCCATCTTTACCAACTACTCTGCTTCTTGTAAGACCCCATTCAAATAAAATTTATCTTGCCAACTACTCTGATTCATGTAAGACCCCATTCAAATAAAATTTATTCAGTTGATGAAAACTAGCTTGTTCAAAAAATTCAGAAAATATATGTCATGTAGAGAAACGAAAATCAGCTGGAGTACACATCTGCACAGGATATGAAAATGTTAAGAAATGTGTTTTTTTATTGCTATAACCCCCCCTGCCCCCCCCAAAAAAAGATTGAAATAGATAAACATTAAATATGACTCTTTGTCTCTCCTGTAACCCTTTGGCCATGGCTGTACAATGTCTTTTGTGATATTTAATTGGTTTTCTTGTTATTTTCTTCGAAGGCATCAAGAAGAACTTACACATAGCGCTCATCATGGACTGCAAGAATCCATTATTCGCTGTGAACTGTCAGAGTAACCCAGCATTCTATAAGAGTTGTGTCGTTCAGTGGATGGAGGAGTGGAGCAAAGAAAGCATGAAGGAGGTACGTTACTTTTAGAATTACCGTTCCCCTGAAGACCTCTACGCTCCGCTATATCCGTTGCACTTTGCTTATAGATCAATTTCATTTATCCCCAGTCTCTCATAAAATCCAAGATCTTTAATTTAGTGAAAGAAATATCAAAGATACACATCTATCATACTGTTAAGATTTCACACGTCAGGTATTTAGAACTCATCTTTTTTAATTGCTCATACGGTATATCCTAGCAGATACGGACATTTAAGGGAACACAAATCCAACCGTCTTCTGTGGCTTATATGACAGAGATCTCTGTGAAGAACAACTTCCCCTAACAGCTAAGAAAAGTCTTACTCCATTTTGGAAGATGTCCTAGTTTAACAAAGATTGCAAATTTGAGTTAATATGTTGAATTGGAAGCCACACGATGTGAAAGTTGTAATCCATAAGCCCTTGCAGGCTTCTGTCACATTTGTGGTCGCTAAACGTGGTAAAAATCACTGCCTGATTATTATTAATGTTATTATTAAAAGCCATGTCTGGAAGCTGTCACTTTATTAATCTGTGATGTCATAGTGCCGCTGGGACCTGAAACCTTTAACTTTCTCTTTGTTATTCTTTTCCTTATTCTCGAGGTCGAAAGCTAACAGTGTTGACATTGAAACCAGTGCCATCATTAGGTCTTAGGTTAAGAGCTTTGTTATTTTAACATTAAGCATAATTTACAAAAGACATCACCATTACAGAAAATTTTTACCATTTTACTAAATAATAAAAAACGTAAAATATTGAAGCTAACAGGGCTCAATGATGTCATTTTTAGACTTGATCAAGTCATTGAACTTGGTGTGTGAAAAGGAATAAATATGTCAAATTTCCCAAATCGAATAAGATTTTGTCTGATGTTGTTTTGAGAGGTTGTTCATGACAGTTTATCTCTCATCACAGAGACAAATGATGAATGACAGGGCTTTTTGTCTCTATTAAGTATTATTCCAACTATTCAATTTATTTAATTGTTTCCCGCTTTGTTTTTGTCGTCACAGATTCCAAAGATGTTACTCGGTAAAACTCACAAAAGCAAGGAAAAGAAAGACGACGTGAAAGAATTCTACAAATCCTTCCTTGAAATCCATCGTTCGTGCTCGGCGAAAGATGCTACACCGAGGCAGTACATGAACTTCCTAACAACGTACCTCTCAGTTTTTCAGAAGAAACGAGAGAGGGTTGAACAAAAACAGAGGCATCTGCAGGTATAAAATCTATCAGCTCTTTAACAGAGAAGAGGTCATTTTGAAGTGATACATTTTTTATCAAAGTTTTTCATCCATTTTTTTTTTTATCAAATGCATTTTGAATTTTGTAGTTTATATGTTGAAAGATTTTTGGAGTTCAATCTCTTAATGTTTAATTTCTAGGCTGGTGTTCCTAAACTGAACAAAGCGAAAGATTTGGGGCTGAACTGAGTTTTAACATAACCTTTAAAATGTTTGAAGTTTGCTCTCTCCATGTTTGATTTCTAGGCTGGTGTCGCTAAACTGAACGAAGCCAAAGCCTTGGTGGCTGAACTGAACAGCAAAGCAGCCAAACAGAGTGTGTTACTGGAGGAGAAGCAGAGAGAGGCAGATGAAGCATTGAAGAAGATTCAGACCAGTATGGAGGTGAGATAAATAATTAAAAATTAGTTAATGAGATAAACACTGACATAGCATTTGAGAGGAATGAGGTGAAGTGGTTAAGGCATCAGACTCGTGATCTAAGGATTGCTGGTTTGAATTCTGGCCAGATCATGCCCCATTCCTGGTAAGGAAGTAACCATGTTACCCAAGAACCCCCACCCCCCTCTTCCCCTCATCCCATTTTGGGAGATTTATGTTGTGTGGGCTTCATATAATTACTAAAGATAAGTCAAACATTGAAACACTTACAGGTGAATACAGTGCTATTGGTGGCCAAAGCAGACACTTGGTACCATTTTGAAATTCCTCTTGACATTTTTGTCTAAAATATTGTAAACCGACAGAAAACTGGTGAGCAGAGGGGCGAGATAGAGGTCCTGAAGAAACAGGCTGATGAAGAGAGTACCAAACTAGAGAAGAGGAAAGTGGTGATCGACAAAGAACTGGCGGATATTTTACCGATGGTTGAGGAAGCCAAGAGCGCCGTCGGTAGTATCAGAACGGACTCCCTGAGCGAGATCCGGTCATTACGAGCACCGCCGGAGGTGATCAGAGTCATATTAGAGGGTGTTTTGAAACTGATGGGAATATTGGATACGTCGTGGGTCAGCATGAAAAGGTAGGAATTGTAGCCGTCCATCTGAAGGATTTCGCTCACCACCTCTTAAAACGTTTTCATTTTAATCTTAATATTAAGAATTTACTTTATTTGTAATTCAACTGCTGCTTTTTTCTTCTCAATAATCGTGGAAAATTGTTGCTTTGATATGATTTTACCAATTTGATGCCAAACTTTTATTCATCAAAGGTTTGAACAATATAGTTATGTAAGGGGTCATTCTCTTTAACCACATGTGCATTTTCCTTGAACCACATTGAATTTTAGAGTAATTTTTTAAGGGATTTAAAGCCAAGTAAATTTCTAAGTTTACCTTTACAGAACATAGCTTGCAAATCATCTATTCTAAGCTCCATTGCAATAAAATATGCAAGAGAACTTTGAAAGGAAATGTTACTAACAGTTTTCACTTACCATTTAACATCCTAATCATCTTACTTCCCAAATGCTTGGTGGTTGGCCATTGGGGGGGGGGAGGGTGGGGGTGGGAGAGGGTTGGTCTAGGGGTGCATGGGGAGGTGCTGGCTGGGAGAGGGAAGGGATCAGTGTTGCTGTTTAAATCTTTGACAACAAATCTTTCTTGATTCATGAGAAATGTTTATTCATTATGTTTCATCACCTTCACTGTACTAATACTACTGTAACATGCTTTAAAAAACACATTGAAATCTTGTCACTTAATAAGTTTAATCTTTTCCATAAACAGTTTCCTCGCCAAGAGAAGTGTCAAGGAGGACATTGCTGGCTTTGACGCTCGGAAAATTACGCCAAGCATTAGAGCTCCCGTCGAGGAACTTCTGCAAAAGAATAAAGCCTGTTTTGATCCAAAGGTCTGTCAATTTTTTCTAATTAACCTGAGTAAGCATTTCAGTTGGGGCCAAATTTTTATTGGAGGGGCGGGTGGAGGGGGGGGGGTGTGGGAGGGGGAAGAAAGATGACGAAAAGTGGTGCAGGGCATATCATGTGCCATTGCTTTTATACTATTATATTTGTAGTGTTAGTACGTTGCCCCTTGTTAGACCCCTTGGTAGCCCTTTGGCCCCACCCCCCCTTTGGGTACCCCCCATTGATTCATGCTAGACTGTTTGTATAGGTGATATTGTCTAGCGGTATGTTTCGTACCTTCTCTCCACAGAATGCAAAGAGAGCCAGTGTGGTAGCTGCTCCCCTGGCTGTCTGGGTACAGGCTAATGTTAAGTACTCCTACGCCCTGGAAAAGATTGAACCCTTGGAAACGGAACAAAACCAACTTAAGAAGTAATACATGCAGAGCAAAGTCTCATTCATTTATTTTGTTATCCTTTTTATTTGTTGCTATTTTGATATGTTTTTGAGATGTCTTAAAGTTGGTGGCATAAGACCTAAAGAAAAATGCAGATTTGGTATAGATCACTGCTTAGGGCTAATAGGCAGTTGAAGTTAATACGTTGTTTTTATCTTTGTGTTATATTCGTAATAGTGCTTTTGTCAAGACATGTAGTGCTACGTTATCAGATTAACGTCGCGAATATTAAAAAAATGAATTAATTGAAAGAAACAGAAATGCAACAAATAGTGGGGATGGAATAAGTGAAATAACTTGAGGAAATCTATGAGTTGTAGGATATAAGTAAACACTAATCAATATTTATCAATCAATCATTACAACAAAAATTAAAAATTGTACAAAACACTAAGATATATTTAGAAGAACTCCTCATAGAACCCAAGGTATCTTATGGTACTTGTACACACTTAATTGGAAGTGCCTCAAGTTTTATTTTTTATGTTAATTACAGAAACCTTGAGAAAGCAACGAACAAGATCAGCAAACTGCAAAAGGGTCTGGAGGATGTGGATCAGAAAGTTGCAGAGTACAAGAAACGTTTTGAAAAGCTAAACATGGAAGCGACCAAACTGAAGATTGAACTCGAGAAGGAACAGGAAACCATCGCTAACGCTGAGAACCTGATTGGAAAACTGGATGGGGAATACCAGAGATGGAACTCTCAGGTTTGTATGACAAATATGGCATGAGCATTTATGTATTTGACATCTGCCGGAGTCTGTTTTTTTGGAGGGAGGGGGCAGGGGGGGAGGGCAGAGAGGAATCCCCTGGGGGAATTGCAGGGTTGTATTTATCTGTAGGTTGTTATACATGCTAAGATCGATATCCAGTCATTATCCTCCAAAAGAATCCACAAAATTAGAGGAATTCAGGGAAAGTCAGTTAACAGGTGCAGATATTGTTGTAGATATAATAAAAGAGATTATGTAACTTGTTAAAATGATTGAATCAGGTACTTAATTGTGATAAAGATTCTTGATATTTGCTGTTAAATTTGTTTTTTATTCCATGCTTTGCTAGAAATGAAATTCTTCAGAATCATATTATTGTTGACTGTCAATAGTCACATTAAAATCTTTTCAATAATTGTCAAGTTTATTGAGTTGCTTTGTTAAACCGAGCTTGATCATACAACCAAAACATGAAATGTTGTCACGTCATTGTTATACTAACACCAAAGTAATTGTTCATCTTGTATGTCCCTTAAGGACCACCGTAGGTATCCATACTTCTTATACTACAGGTCATCATAGTTCATCGTCAGGAGATAAAAGTGTTGGCATTTTGCGTTTTTGCGTTTTTTGCATTTTAATGTATAGGCCTCCATAATATCGTTATCCTAACACATAAGCTTTTGTGAATTCTAGGAAATATACATATACCATCTACAGATAAAAACAGGAATATGAGATCGAAAAACTATTAAAAGCACTGGTGAAGAGTAAATTAATAAAACAGATTGACTACAAAATCTACAATTTGAATGCTAAAAAGTGAAAATTCCAATTGAAGTTAGAACCTAAAAACCAACACGACAGAACAACATAAAATCTAAAAACAAATTATGGAGAGATGGTAACGTACAGCACACCTTTTGGCGCTCCATGTTTTACCATGGTAAAGTTCCCTGAAATACATCCTACTTTATCCATTTGTGAATGGCTAAGTTCACGATCGAGTTACTGTTTTTTGAATTTGTGTAGGTCTCCGAGCTGAACACGGAATTGGAAACCCTCCCCAAGAAATCTCAGGTAGCTGCCGGTTTCATCACGTACCTCGCTGCGGAACCTGAGGACGAGAGGCGGGCGAGGATTACCTCCTGGCGGGAGATGTCAGGCCTGGGGAAGTTTGACATGAGACGATTCTTGAGTACAGAGAGCGAACAGCTGACCTGGAAAGCGGAGGGTCTCCCCAGCGATGAACTCTCCATTGAAAATGCTGTGGTGATTTTACAGGTGAGTTATTCTGGCTATTATAAATATAGACAGTAAAGAAAAGTATTTTTTTTACGGATATTAAAACTGGCGATAACTCAACAATGTTTGTGTTTTTTGTTTGGAGCAAATTAAACATTTTCTTAGCTAAAAGAAGAAAAGAAAATCTAAGAATTAAGAGAAAATATTCTAGTAAAAGTGTTGAATTTTTAAAAAAAAGAAAAGTCTTCGAAAAAAATTCTAAGAATCTTAAAATTTGAAGAAAAAAAATGTCTAAGAAATACTTGTAGTAGAGGGTCTCTTAAATTATATCACTAAAAAAAAAAAAGTGCAATTTTTGTTTTAACGAGTAACACATTTTCCCTCTACAGTTAGTTTGACAGTGTTCACAACCAGCTTACATTAACAGTGAGTTTTACAGCCATCTATGTAACTCCTATCAAACAGACACCACTCAAAATAAACAGAGTTGATGTTTTCTTATGACATTGTTGTATTTCAGCCCTAGTCGTCGTACCTTCTTATTCTACACATAAATAAAATGTATGACTCAAGGCATATGTTAATAATGAACAGAAAAGAACTCAAGCAGGAACATGAGAACGCTTGTGGAAAAAAAATCACACTTTCTGAAAACATGCAGGTGAGGGAAAAACAGATGGCCCAAGCCTTTAGAGTATCCCCCTAGCATTCAGAGTATTTCATACCAGACCTACTAAAACAACCCTGACCTTGCACCCTGTTAACTTCCTCCCCCCCCCCCTCCCCCACCCTTACTTTATAACTAGCTCTGTTCAACAGATTGAAATTTGTAGAAAAGATGGGAGCAACCAAAACAGCAGTTAAAAAGAGATATTTTAAAGAGGTTGTGTGGACAAGAAGAAGAAGAACGAAAAAGCTCTTTCAGTCTTGGAATCTTGGGCGTAAGAATACATGTTTCGGCAGAAAAGTTTACGAAACGATTTATGTTTGCCAATTTTATGAGCGTTTTGTCGTCCTAAATGCCGAAAAGGAGACAAGGAGGATTTTGAGAATATTCCACCTTTGTCGGTGCTTTGGTAAATTATACTCAACTTGATTTGAAATTTTAACAGTTTCTTTTTTGTTACCTTTGACAGTGTTTAAGTATGCCATTTGAGGTAAGGAAACCACTGCACAGTCATCACTAGTGCCCTTTAAATGGACCTTTATTTCTTTCTCACTGCGTGCTGTGCTTCATTGTGGATAAAGTTTCCCAAATCTCTCTGTCCTAGCGATTCAACATTCAACTCTTGACAAATTTGATGTTAAATCCATTTCTTTAAATGTAGTAATATAGTTTCTCTTCTCCATGTGAAGCTTGTGTGTAATAAATATGTTAATGAATCTGCAGAAATAATTAGAAAGAAAAAAACATCTTAGTTTAGCTTCTTTGTAATTAAGTAGTCGAATATGTCAAGTTTTCAGCAATGTCAGAAAATTTGTGCTTTACCCATTGCTAAGTATTGTCTTCGTGCATTAAACATGTCTTAATCATTTATTGTGTAGAGAAAAGATATTTCATCTTTTGCATGGTAGCAACCTAAAAAAGTCTCTGGTCCTCGTTTTAGTACAGATATCATGGTCCTTTTTTTCGAGAGGTAGTCTACAGTGCTTATAAAAAGAAAATGGATCTTTTGTTGCACAATCATTTCATTACTCACAGTCCTGTGTGTCATGTGACCCAAAGCAATTCTGTACCATGCACAGCTCTGTGTATACCTGAAAAGACTGAACATAGTTTCCTTTATGCTAGTATTTTTTAGTGTCTTTAATGTTAAGTATTTCATGAAAATCACAATTTAATTGGCCTATCAAAGGTCTTTATATCTCTAACAGCATTCTGTTTGTCTTTCTCTAACTGACATGGATAATTTTCAAAGCAAATATTGGCTTTGAGTCACAGAAGTCTCTAATCAGCTTTTGGAAACTTTCAGTAATTTTATAAATGACCAAAGTTATAAAATAGTGCAGTCTTAGATGTCCTTCTTTTCTACTCAAGGTTAAAACTCTCTTCAAATTTCTACAGCTAATCTCATCATTTCTTTCAAATTTTGTGTGTCCATTTTTAATCTCTCTCTTATCAATTCTTGACTTTCTCATAAAATGCAAAGAATATTTTTGTTAACTCTGTAACAGTAGAATCATGTATTTTCTCAATTTCTTCTTGTCCACCTGTCTCCTCATTGCTCTTGCACTTTTTCATCTGCTGGTTGCCTTTTGCAGACCAACATCTCTTGCCATGTATGTACAGTTTTGCAAAACCTGTTCAGAAGTGTAGATATTTGCATTAACATCACAACAATGTGCAAATCTTCAGAAATCTGTTACTTTTTGAACAAAGCATAAAATGTAGCCTCGGTTTATGATGCTTTCATTGTTGATGTAAGTAGCCTAGTCTACTTCCATGGAAGGGATTGGGAAGTTGTTGTTGTTGTAGTCATGGAAGGGTAAAGCTAATTACCAGCTTATTGTACCTGTTTGAGGAGATGATTCCCTTTGTAGCATTGGTTAGGCATATTGAACAAATCTGGACATGAATGAGTCTGGATTTAAATGAACCTGAAAGTAAATCGAATGTGATAATATAACTCTGGAAATGAAAATCATAAAAATCAGATGATGTTATGGATGGAGTTACCCTAAATTATTTCATCTGAAGAAAGGAGTACAAGTTGTCACAGCCAGGGGGAGGGGTCAAAGTTTACCAGTCATGTGATAATCTGGAGGTGTGGTTACTTTAGTTATGCACATATAGCTTAGGTAAAGCCCTTTGCACTTCTTGTGTAAAAGTGATTTTTTAGACTTGATAATAGATAGAGATGGATGTAGTGCACTAGTTGTGAGGAGGCAGGTAAGTTTAATTGACTGATAAATATTAAAATTACCCAAACCAGTGAGATCTGAAAGTTTATGGCATCATGTAAACTGTGAGAAAACAATTCACTCTTTCACATTAATTTCGGTTAAATCCTCATCACCTGTTAATATCCATGGACCAAAATTAGGAAGATGTTGAAATGGAATAGGTTCTTTTTTGTTACACTTGTAACAGCATACTACCCCCCCCCCCCAACTAGTGACAATTATCAACTTAACATAACACATATGTATAAAAAGAAAGAAAAAAATTGTTTATTTTAGTTCAAATGTTATAAAAACATGGACAAGGTTGATTGGCATATTGCTTTGTGACAGTTTCTGTTATGAATCAGATTGTTCAGACTGTTGCACTATATAGCCAAACATACTGTGTGGTTGGTCCAGTGTTGTGAGGAGTTGTGACTGGATTCACTAAATTTTATAAGCGAAATGGCTCGGTTGGTTAATGGCCCCCCACCCCCACCCGAGAAAATATAGTGTGACTAAATGACACCACTCAAATCAGAAGAAATGTACTGGTAATGACTTGTCTTGGCCCAAAAATGATGTGACAACTCCGGGATTGGTTAATATTTTGATCTATTGCAACCATGTTGTGAAAAAGGAGGAGTGGAATGTTAGAACCTTTGTCATTATCCTAGCTCAAAGCTCATTGAAGGCTATAAAGTAATGTCATCACATCACATCTTTTTCTTCTTCATGCCCTGAGTTACACCAGTATTCCACAGTCATCTTTCTAAGTCATCACATCTTGTTTATCACAGAGATACAAACATGGTCATCTGAAAAAAGAGACTGCCACTTGTATATGCCCTATTTGTATTGCGTGTGATGTAGCCTAACACATTAATTGGATATAAAGTGGTAGCCTCTTTGCTGAAAATAATGTGTCAAAGTCTACTAAATATTCAAATTTTATAAGAAAAAAAGGGGGGTGGGGAGGAAACAGAATCTGTTTCTCTTTGTTGAAATACTATTGTTTCTCATCATATTTTGAGAAATAATAGAAAGTTAGCTTTATGATAAAGTAAAGAGTTTACCTGAAAAGAAAAACAGCGAAACTTCTCTCACCATAGAGAGGCAATTAACGTATTACTAGCCTAATACATAAATCTACATGGAAAATTTGTGCCTAAGCTTAACAAAGTAGGAATTGCATCGTTTGGTCTCAGACGTTGATTGGAAGCTTTCTGGATAGCATAGTTCGATTAATGCAAATAATGTACATAGGATATAAAGTCATGATGCTAAATCGTATCTGATGAGAGAGTGATGAAATCAAAAGAGGTATTTGAAGATTTTGAGCACTTAAAATATCATCTGTTTTTATTTTTGAAGAGTGCTCTTCGACCATACATGATAGATCCAAGCTCCAGAGCCACTGAGTGGTTGAAAGTGCACATGAAAGATGCCCGCTTAGAAGTTGTCAACCAACAGGTAAATTATTCCTCATCTTATCTCTGTCCTTGATTACAGCAATTCTCTCAGTCATACTTGTGATAGGTTCTGTTCACAGTGTAGTTTGAAAGTATGTGGTGTAAGTAATGATCCATGTTGTGCTGTGTGTATTAGTCTGTGGTGTTAGTAGCTATGTATGTGGTGTTCTCTGCTTTGAAGTTGTCAACCAACAGGTAAATTATTCCTCTTCTTACCTCTGTCCTTGATTGCAGCAATTCTCTCAGTCATACTTGTGATAGGTTCTGTTCTACGGTGTAGTTTGAAAGTATGTGGTGTAAGTAATGATCCATGTTGTGCTGTGTGTATTAGTCTGCGGTGTTAGTATAGTATGTGGTGTTGTGCGCTTTGAAGTTGTCAACCAACAGGTAAATTGTTCCTCTTCTTATCTCTGTCCTTGATTGCAGCAATTCTCTCAATCATATTTGTAATAGGTCCTGTTCTATGGTGTAGTTTGAAAGTATGTGGTGTAAGTAATGATCCATGTTGTGCTATGTGTATTAGTCTGTGGTGTTAATAGCTATGTATGTGGTGTTCTCCGCTTTGAAGTTGTCAACCAACAGGTAAATTATTCCTCATCTTATCTCTGTCCTTGATTGCAGCAATTCTTTTAGTCATACTTGTGATAGGTTCTGTTCTACGGTGTAGTTTGAAAGTATGTGGTGTAAGTAATGATCCATGTTGTGCTGTGTGTATTAGTCTGCGGTGTTAGTAGCTATGTATGTGGTGTTCTCTGCTTTGAAGTTGTCAACCAACAGGTAAATTATTCCTCTTATCTCTGTCCTTGATTGCAGCAATTCTTTCAGTCATACTTGTGATAGGTTCTGTTCTACGGTGTAGTTTGAAAGTATGTGGTGTAAGTAATGATCCATGTTGTGCTGTGTGTATTAGTCTACGGTGTTAGTAGCTATGTATGTGGTCTGCTTTGAAGTTGTCAACCAACAGGTAAATTATTCCTCTTATCTCTGTCCTTGATTGCAGCAATTCTCTCAGTCATACTTGTGATAGGTTCTGTTCTATGGTGTAGTTTGAAAGTATGTGGTGTTAGTAATGATCCATGTGGTGTTGTATGCCTGCAAATAATTTTTATTTTATTTTATATATAAGCAGTCTCTTTTGCTTGCTATTTATTGCTACAGGATGCTAACTTCTCTACTGCCCTTGAGTTGGCTGTTCGATTTGGCAAGACCCTCATCATTCAAGAAATGGACAGGATAGAACCCATTCTGTACCCCTTGCTTCGGAATGACCTCGTCAGTCAAGGTATGATGAAAGGAGTTAAGTTTGTTGAAGTTCTTTAGAGT
>JAIPMN010009093.1:0-12681 GCA_020650975.1 Apostichopus californicus | reverse complement strand
CTTTCTTGCCCCCCAACCCCCCCCCCCCCCCAAAAAGAAAACCTTCCTGAAGGACACACAACTTGCGGTACGTTTTCTGTTAAGAAATCTTTTTATCAATTTGATTACAATTCTTTGTATCATAGAATATAACATATTTCCTTCTTTGTGATCTGGTTAGCAATAAATGGTACAATGCACAAAATCTCTTTGGTTAGTATTTTTAAAATAATATTTCTTACACCGTTCAATGTAACAGATTCAATTGAGGCAGCTTGATCAAAATGAAAAGTGTATTGAAGATAAACCTTTTGAGGATAAACAGGGTGATTTTCAGCAACATGCAATATATTATTAATGAGATGAATCTGTGATGGCAGCATTTCAAGTGGGGTTTCACACCCACCCGGACAAAGTTTCACCACTATATGATTGCAACTGATAAGATATTATGACGACCTCCGAGATTTTGCAATCCATCGAATGGTAACTCTCATACCGATCTCTTCAATATTTCATACGAAAACAAACTGGTCGACTAACCTATAAGAAATATTAGTATCGATAAAATTGAACCGTTTCCACGATTCCGTGCCAAGAAGCTGTGCTGAAATGTGTTCTGCTGGGGGCCACACAATGCCTGATACTTTTCTCTATAAAGGAATGCATGCCATTAGGGGAGTGTTAGCTCAGTGGTTAACGCCGGTGCCTTTCAATCATAAGGTCCCGAGTTCGAGTCACTCCAAGATTAATGTATGTCGTCCAGTTACAGAGTTGTTGACAATTGACAATTCATAATCATAGACGTTAAAATATGAATCTGAGAGACTGACTTCGGTCAGTTTGCGGCTTTGATTAGCCAATGATGGCTTCTTTGCGAGTTCCTGCTTGCAGGAGGATCTAAAATACAAACAAATACATACATACATACATACGCACATACATGCATACTTACATCACCCATGCTGACCATACCACTATCCAACTTGACCGGTATCGGAGACGTATCGTCCCATCTCATCCCGTCTTCGTCGTCGGATAAATATTTCAGCGGAGCCTTATCGGCCGTGTCGCTGACCCTGCTCCCCGGGCGTGAGTTAGGGTACGGAGGAGGGAAGCTTGGGTTAGAGTAAGAATTACCGAGGCTGCGCATGCTGGAAGCCCTGCTGATGGATTTAGGGATGGGATCCTAATGCCGAAGAGAAATATGAAGCATGATTTAAGATAGTACGTACATGCAGATATAATATACGACAGAAAAAAAAGGAGACTCAGACTAGACGATGACAATGCCTGCTAACTTCATGCTTGCATTGCATAATGTCCAAGGGGTATTAATTTTACTTTGTATTAAAGGGTGTGAAGACTTGCGCAAACAGAAATGTCTAATGCCGGCAATCTGACCTAGTTTCGAATGAGGTGTAACAGAAGTGTTAGACACCACCATCGATCCCAGAAAATACACACACAGCTTGCTACCGTTGTTAATTAGACACTAGTGTACAGTCAGTACATACAGCTGCGGTCAATACCCACAGCACAGTGTATAAACGATACAGTGATGGACATCTCAGGTCCAGCTAAAGATAACAAGGTATCACGTTTCATTATTGTCTGCATTTTGTAGCGACACAAACAAAACGTCACTTGCAAGCAACAGAAAGTTAACTTTTTCAGATGGCCGCAGGCGGTTTGGGGCAAATCTTCAATGCCTTTAATGTTATCAGGTTTAAAATAACGGTAAGAAGCATATGAACACAGCACATTAATCATTTTGCATGATGGGTTAGCTGCTTCTCACTGAGTTAGTGTTGGTATTGGATTTGATGGGAAAGAATGAATAAGAGGCTGGTTTTTTTTTTTCCATCTCACCTTCCAAAAGAAGGAGTCGTGGTCATTGTCGGAATCTTCTTGTAGGTCATTCTGGATGTCGGGTGTAAAATTATTTAATTGTAAACTGCTGTATGGACTTGTCACGATACATACAGAAATTAATCTGACTAGAAGCTCAAAAAGAGTTGATATTCTTTTCATAAATTCCACCTATTATGATATTAAAATTGTTATAAACAATTTACTACTGCCCCCCTACCTCGAAAGGACACTTTCTTTTCCTATTAGCTTCCTCTCTCCCTCTCTCCTACTCTCAACTTTCTAACGACTGGATCATCCATAAAATATCAACGAGGTCGTCACAGGGTCATACTTCTACATCAATTATGTCAAATTATTTACACCAATTATGGCAAGGATTGAACATGATTTTCTAAAATTCTCTTTTTTATCTCCACTGATGAAGGGTTGCAATGAGAAAGTAAATCTGTCTCACTAGATGCATCCTAACTGGGGCGTGTGTGTGTGTGTGTGTGGGGGGAGGGGGTCGGGGGAGGAGGGTGTGTTTCAAACAGGTGCATCCTCGGCCTATCCCATGACTAGAACAGGATATTAAAGAATTAAATGACAGCTAAAATATACCACAGATACATGAAGAGATCGAAACCGCTAGTAGCATACAGTTTTTTAATTTGAGATTCTACACTTTGTCCAATGTTGCTACGATTGGAGAGTCGCTCTATGTACGCAACGTGTATAATGTGAAGGCAAACAAATGATACGCACCATGATACTTTCTGTATCGGGATACTTGAAGGAAGACGCAAACGTAAAATTATGTGCCCGCCTCTGGCGAGGTGGGAGCGGCTGTCGTTCCCTCTCGTAAGGTTTGTTGGGTGCGATCCTGCTGAGAGCCACACCGATCAGGATGAAGAGGATGAGGATGCCGATTAAAATGACAATAGCGATGAACCAGACTGACTGGTACCACTGAGTACTGATGGCTCCAGTCGATCCTCCGTTATCTGTATTAAAGACGAATAACAAATTCCGTAAGAAAACATCAACGTACATAGCAGTGATGAGCCTTGGGTAAAAAAAAACCACAGAACTTTGCAAAAATTGCGGTATAGGCTCCAGTTTGCATATGTTACAGTGTGTTAGGATAATAGTATTTGTCCCCGAGGTAGAAAAGAAATCACGGATATTCAGCGAATTCGCGGAAAAAGCTCATGCCTGACATAGGATCAATTGTCGTGGTGTCCTCTGGTAATACTATGACGATGTGATAGGGGAAAGTTTTATGAAATAACGTATTGGTTTACTACATACAAATAAGATGGATGTGGCTACAAGAATAACATTCTTGTTAACAAAGTGTTCAGCTTCTAATCAGATGAATAGTCCTCAATGTATTCAGCACATAACATGTGACTAGACAAAGTTCAGAAATGTTACTGACCAAGTGTGTGGTTCATCACATGAATAAAACAGAGACCAATTGTTCAGTATGTGGCCAATCAGCACATGAATAATAAAACAATTAATATTAACAAGGAATTCATTGTACGGCATGTAACCAGAATATGAATATATTATAAATATGACTTCAATCTGTAGAACATTGCCTATGAATAAAACAGAGACCAATTGTTCAGTATGTGGCCAATCAGCACAGTTAACAATAACAAGGAATTCATTGTATGGCATGTAACCAGAATATGAATAAATTATATATGCTTGCAATGTATTCAGAACATATAATGTGACTAGACAAAGTTCAGAAATGTTACTGACCGAGTGTGTGGTTCATCACATGAATAAAAAAGAGACCAAGGAATTCATTGTATGGCATGTTATCAGAATATGAATATATTATAAATGTGACTTCAATCAGATAGTTTATACCAATTATTCAGTGTGTGGCCCAATCAGAACACATGGATAACACATGTTAAGAACAAAGTATTTATTGTCACCTATCATCACATGGAAGAAAGAATATTAACACAGAATATGATGGCATCAGGACTATCAGATGAATAAAACATTGCTTGTTTAGCATATGGTCCATTACTTAAATAAATAAAACTTTTTCCTACATATTATCGTTTATAAATTTGCAGCTGTACATGTTGACAGTTAACTTACCAGTAAGGGAATATATTATAGCAGGATAAGACACCTCTCCACCATTAGTTACTACTGTGATGATGAATTCATACTCTGGAGATACAATAAAACATACCAAAGATATAAATCTATGAATATAAAACTAACAATATAAATCTAATCAGCTACAAGTCTATACTAGTAGGTACCTACTATATATGCATCAAGATAGCATAAATCATATATAAAACTGAATAGCATCAAGATAGCATACAATATATATATAAACCTGGATAGCATACATTATAGATAAAACTGAATAGCATCAAGATAGCATACATTATATATAAACTGAATAGCATCAAGTTAGCATACTTTATATATATATCAAACTAAATAGCATCAAGATAGCATACATTATATATAAAACTGGATAGCATCAATTAAGCATACATTATATATATATCAAACTGAATAGCATCAAGATAGCATACATTATATATGAAACTGAATAGCATCAAGACAGCTTACATTATACATAAAACTGAATAGCATCATAAAAGCATAAATTATATATAAAACTGAATAGCATTAAGAAAAGTGTGAACTATGAACTGCATAGCATCAAGAAAGCGTGCATTACACACAGAGATGAACGGCATCAGGAATATGTGCTCTGCCTAGACTGAACGGAATAGCATCCAGAATATATCAACTACATACACAGAATGAATTGAGAAAATGTATTTTGTGTATGCACTGAACCATAAACGATCCATTTTTAAGCTATTGTAATTTGAAGTACATGTTACACTTTTCAGAGGTTTATAATCATTTGTTTGGGATATAAATGTGTGCAAACTGACCTTCTGCCTTGAAGGGCCTGGTATCGGTGGTAGCTACCCCACTGTACACCTCGTCCCCGTTTTCACTTAGTACGTACTCTCTCAGCTGGCCATTCAATACGAACGTACCAGTCCAGTCGATCATCACCGTTTCGGTGGTGTCGTTGCTAGTAATGGACGGCTTGACCGCAAGAATTAATCGAGGATCTAGATGAGGGGAAACATGAACGAGAGCATAAAATGTGTGAACTTCAAAAAAATTGGGTATTGAAACAGAAAGACCCCAGTGATGCAAATGAAGTTTGCAGACATGAAGCTCACCCAAACTTTACGGATCCAACAGCTTAGGTTGTAAGAAGTCGCTTCACAGTTGAAGGTGGAATCAACACCAATGATTTTATAGAGTATAATCGAGTATAATTGAAATTGAATCACACTGCATTATCTTTGTAATATGGAGCTCTAACACATGAGACCGTCATCTACTTTTATAATGTATGGTAGGGACTTGTATACAGAATGGATGGTGGCGTCAACCACCAGTGATATTATCGATTTTAATCGAGTATAATGGACTTTGAATCACACTGCATTATCTTTGTAATATGGAGCTCTAACACATGAGACTGTCATCTACTGGTTTTATTATATATGGTATGGTACTTGTTTACAGGATGGTTGGTGAAGTCAACACCAGTGATATTATCAAGGCTAATCGGGTCATTGACTTGAGTCACACTGCATTATCTTCGTAATATGGAGCTCATGAGACTGTCATCTACTGGATTTATAATGTATGATTAGGGACTTGCTACAGGATGGATGGTGGAATCAACACCAGTGATTTTATCAAGTATAATCGAATATAATGGACTTTGAATCACCCTGCATTATCTTCGTAATATGGAGCTCTAACACATGAGACTGTCATCTACTGGTTTTATTATATATGGCATGGTACTTGTTTACAGGATGAATGGTGGAGTCCACAGCAGTGATATTATCAAGTTTAGTCGGGTCATCGACTTTGAATCACACTGCATTATCCTTGTGTGCAAAAACTACACATTTAAATGCAATGGCTTTGCACATTGACTTGATACACTGCTAACATTGCCATGGCAACCTAGCAAATCTTGTGTCCCATTGAGTCAAGTTCTTAATTCTTGAAAATACATATTTTGTTTGGAAACTTTCACAACTTTGTCAAAACTGTTGTCATTTCAAATGTAACAGAGACCTACCAAGGAAAGTTACCCCTTCAGATCAATCAAATCTGTGATGTAAATAATAGCTGGAAGCAGATACTTTAAAATGTTTCAAATAACATCAAGTATACTTGAAACCATTTTTTTTGCAAATCCATTGAAAACTTTCTAATGCATCAAATACAACACAGTTAACTTTAATATAAGCAGATAACCTACCAGTTACTGATGTTACTTCACTGACAGTTGAAGATTCCGTAAAGTCCTTAGCATTGTACGCCCTCACTTTAAAGTCATATCTGGTGTAAGGTGACAGTCCTGACACATTGTGACTCAACGCCAGGCCTCTATTCACCGTCTCGAAAGGCTGGTCCTGGCAACTCTGGACGAACGGTTGCTCCGAGAGAGGACAGGAAGGTCGATGCAGGAATTGAAACCTTTGCCAAATAATTGATAGAAAAATTTAATGAGAAGGAAATATGCTTATCTTAGGCATCTACTTGGGACAGAATTAAACAATTGGTTGATCCTGTAAGAGGCTTTATAGGGAACAGAATTTCTGCTTAACTAGTTGGCTTGATGGCTCTAAACAGATTATAACAGTGACCAAAATGTGGAAGATTATCTGTAATTTTGAACCCTTGCTAGTAAAGTGAGATTTGACTTAATTTGTAAGTATTTTGGTCAACATTTCATCAATAAAGCAAGCATATGTTTGCATCTAATTTTCACACCAGAGGTAGCTTCATTCGTTTTCCAAATCATCAAGTTTCTGCTGCTACTGACAAGCTATTAGAAACCTTGTAACTAGTCTACTAGATGACTGTTAGATTCTAGGAGAGTACTGTTAGATGAGACTGTTACATTACTGCTTGATTCTGGAAGATTACTGTTGGCTTAAAATGTAAGAGTACTCTTAAATGAGACTGTTAGATGCTATCGAGTGACTGTTAGCTTCTGTTGAATTACTGTTAGATAAATTTGTTACTAGTAGATGAGACTGTTAAATTAAACTGTAAGATTGCTGTTAAATGAGACTGTTAGATTCTATCGAGTGACTGTTACATTCTGTTGAATTGTTGTAAGATGACACTGTTACTAGTATATGAGACTGTAAAATTACTGTTAAAATGAGACTGTTAGATTCTGTCGTGTGACTGTTAGATTAAACTGTTTATGTTGCTGCTAGATTACAACTTTGTAACATAACTGTTAGATGAGACTGTTAGATTCTGGTAGCTCACGGTTACTAGATATAACTTTATAAATGTGGTCATACTTACTCTGAAATTATTCCATTGGTATCAGTTGGATTTGCCCACTCAAAGTTTACCCAGGTACTATCGATTTCCGTTATTCTGGGAGGGGCCAACCCTGTGGGCGTGTCCTGTTCTGTCTGTATCATGGTGTGATTACTGTCACCACAACCCACGGCGGTGCAAGCTCTCACAGTGTAGGAGTAAAATGTGAACGGCTCTAAACCAGAGTCCAGGAAGAAAGTGGCGTCGGTCTGCCCGATCTGACGATATTGAAAAAATGTCCCAATGAAAATCTTAAAGTTACAAAATGAAATCAACATTTTGAGCAAACATAACTTGTTTATACTGAACAATGTCTGTGCTGATATCATATAAAAAAGAGACCACATTTTACTCTCTGTTAGTATTCCTATGTTATTTACTTACTTGTTGCCAATTAATACTGATTAAGAGAAAAGAACTAATTAAAAAAATACTTAATGAATCCAATGGTGTGCAAAGTGAAAACAATTGATGAGTAAGGGTTATTGCCATATTGTGAACTTCCAACGTTGCCAACAACGAGAAATCCTTTGCTACTTCAAACTTTGTTTACAATTCCACCAGTTAGTTATCTATTAACCATTTAATCACCAATCTAACCAGACCAATACCTCACAATTTGGCAAAAGTTAACCATTCAAAATGTCTTTCAGAAAATACTAAATGCTGAAATATTTCTCCTAAACTAAATGCTGAACTTTTCATGCAGGAAAAAGACATTCTATCTCTTTCAATCTACACATGATCTACCAACCAGTTTTTTTGGTACTATAAGATAGTTTCAAAAAAAAGGAGAGCAAAACTGTCAGAAAGAGGAAAGTACGACAGACATCTTACCTCTGTCTCGTTTCTGAATATTATGTAGACGGTGATTCGTCCGTTGGGCTGTGATGGTTCCAATACATTGACTGTCAAGGTTGTAGCAGCTACTTCAGTAATACTTGGAGTAGTGACTCCCTACAAATGGAAAAATAAAGGGGGGAGGGGGATTTAAACATTCCCTCTAGAAACATCTCTTAGCCATCTCCTTCTCAAATGATACTGATCAGAGACTGAACATTTAACAAGTTTCATATTAGAATGCATGACAAATCCACAAGAACCATATCTACATGTGTGGTGGAAATAATGCGATGAAATATAAAAAATGTTAGTTGGCTGAATAGTTTTTATTAACTAATTTCTTCTTGAATAAGATCAGGCCAATTGTGAAACAGATTGATACTTCTGCCTGATTTGCATGATTTTATGGTATTTTAAATTTGAAACAAATTTGGAATAAAAAAGAGGATGTTCTTTGAAACCTTTCACCTACCTCAGGTCGACCTTCTAACATCCTGGTCACTGCCCAGGGACTAACGGCCTGTCCGGCCCCATTCTTGGATATCACCATGTACTCGTAGCTTTCATCTGGCATCAGCAGCGGATCCATATCGTCATATCGGAGGGACGACGTAGAATTAAACAGATTCGTCAGCTCCGACTTGAACCCCGACGGCCTAAATATTCTCCTCCTGAAGAGCTGGTACCCAGTAATGATGCCGTTGGTCTCGGAGGGCGGGTTCCATTCCGCACGGATACCACTGGCGACACCGACGTTATCGGCGAGCGGTGTCAGAGTGGGCTGCAACTGCCTCCGCGGGGAGCTCTCCAGCGTCCTGGCTGACACCGACTCGCTCTCTGCACAGCCTTGATTCGTGCATGCCTGAACGAAGAAGGCATATTCAGTGAAAGGGTCGAGACCGACGGCGTCAAAGTTCAGAGCTAGACCTGAGTAAATCCTGTTGCCGTCCACAAAGAGGGTGAAGTTTTGAATCTGGCCGTTCGGGAAGAGCGGGCTCTGCCACTGGACGGTCACGACAGACGCGGTCCTGGGATTCAGAGTGGGCGGTTCCAGACCGGCCGGTGTGTCTGCCGATGTGACCACCGTCGCTGCATTGCTGATCGCTCTCCCTTCACCGTTGACTGCTGTAACCACGTATGAATACTGTTGGCCCGGGGTCAACCCTCTCCCGTCATCTCCAAAGTCCTGCCATCTCGTCCCGACCCCGTCGTAGACCAGTTTGCCGTCTCGTCGGAGTTCGTATCGGAGGATCACGCCGTTCGGAAATTCCGGCTCCGACCAACTCACTTCCACCCTCCGGGAGTCCAGGGCTCTCAGGACAGGAGCTGCCATACCTTCTGGAGCTGCAGAGAAGGGCCTTTCAAATGCTGGCTGGCTCTCGCTACACCCTCCGGAGGTGCAAGCCACCAGCACAAATGCATATTCCTGGAAAGGAACTAGATCAGCGATGACCACGACACCAGTGAGGTCCGGGATGGAGACAGTGCCGTCTACCTTCAGTTGAAGCATGATTATTTCTCCGGTCACCAATGATGGCATGGTCCAATTGACTCTGATCTCGACCGGACTTATGGCCCTGGGATCGGGAGGGCTAACGAATATTGGAGCAGATTCTAGGGTCCTTATTGTTGTCACTGGGCTGGATGTACAACCACCGCCACTACAAACGGTGACACTGTAAGCATACACTGTGTAGGGCTCTAAACCAGTATCTGTATAGGAGAGTTCATCGTCAGCATCAAAACTGAACGGCGCACTGCCATTCCTCTGAAGCCTGTACCCGAGAACGACACCGTTAGATTCACCGGGTGGCATCCAACCGATCAAAACTGAGTCGGGAACGTTGGGAACGAGGGAAACTGATGGTGAGAGGACCCCAGACGGTGCGGCCTCTTCTGTCTGGACTGACACCCAGTCACTCTCAGTGCTTCCTTTGGAGTTGACAGCACGGATACGATATTCAAATATTCGGAAGGGCTGAAGGGAGCCGTCCGTGTGTTCAAAGGAATCGGCGTTGGTGTTGTACTCGGTGTGAATGACCTGCGTCTGCGTGAACGAGCTGTCGTCCGTATCCCTTCGCCTGCGTGATGAGGGTGCCTCCACCAAAGACCTACGTATCACCTCGTAGTAAGATATCACGCCATTAGGGTTGACGGGTCCTCTCCATGTGAGTCGCACGCTGTTAGAGTCCACCGAGCCGATAGTTGGGTCCGCTTGATTATCCGGTGCCACTTCGGCCGTGACGACGGTCTGCGGATCGCCTCTCCCGCATCCGGCACTGGTGCAAGCCTCCAGGACCAGAGTGTACTCTGTAAATGGTGACAGTCTTCTAAACTGGAACCCTCTCGTCCTCCCCGTGTATATCGGTGTTATGAGGTACTCGTCCTCGTATACGTGGTACTCTCTGATTTCTCCGTTGGGCATCCCCGGGGTACTCCACCTCAACAGAATGGAGAGGCCGTCGGGATCCTGTTCCACCTCAAAGAGGCCGATGTCTGCGGGTACCCCCTCGGCTGTCTTAACCTCCGACCAAGGGCTGGCCGCCTCTCCGGCACTGTTGAAAGCTACGATGCGGACATTGTACGCGGTGAAGGGCGAGAGTCCATAGAACGTTGTCTGATAGACGTCGCTGTCCACCGTCGCTGCCACAACTATTGGATATGCGAGAGTAGGGTCATTGGATATCTCCTGGTACTCGATGCGGTACCCCACTATGAGTCCGTTGGCCTGACTGGGTGCGAACCAGCCGGCTTGAGCGGCAAAGGAATCCACCGGGAGCACCACCGGCTGCGTGACCCCGACAGGGGGTGCCTCGAGGGTGCGGACGGATGCCCATGGGCTGTCCGTCTCCCCTTCGCTGTTCACTACTCTCACTCTGTACTCGTATAACGAAAATGCCACGAGTCCTTGTCCTGCATTGGTACAAGAGTTTTCGAGCCTTCCTTGGAGGCAGACTAGCAGTTCTTGTGAGGACCCAAAGCTTCTCCTGTAGATAAAGTAATTAGTGATGTCACCGTTTGGCAAATCTGGAGGGGACCATGAAATCTCAACCACGGATGGTCCAGTGGCCTTCAACAGCGGTGGGCCTTGCTCCTCTGGTGGTGCCTCAAAGGTCACTGCATATTCCTTGGGTCCGACGCCACATCCCCCATCGTTACACGCCAACACTCTAACATCGTAGAGAGTGTGAGGTGTTAGATTCTCTACTAGTCTAGCCGTTTCATTATCATCTGCGAACAAGGTTTGCTGATGCGGCTTTCCACTCATGAGGATCAAACCGTACTGGACAATATCTCCGTTAGGTATTGTAGGAACGGTCCACATTGCCCTTAGAGTAGTGGCCGATACCACGACGAGTGTGGGCCCTGGTATACCCTCTGGTGCACTGATGGGTGTCTGGACTGTATGAGTGGAGCTATTGGTACCACCTGCACCGGTGAGGGCTTCCAGTACATAGTCGTATCTATTATTCGGGGAGAGTCCCTCGTCGACGAACATGAAGTCGTCGTCTTCACCGCTGTACGCGAGGATACCGTTACGATAGAGTCTGTTTTCTGTGACGATGCCATTGGGTATGGACGGCTCTCTCCAGTACAGTTCAATGATGAAGGCACTTAAGATCACATGAGATGGTGCAGACACACCTGGGTAAAGAAACAGAAAGGTTTCATTGAAACGTAGGTGAGCAAGAATGGAACAAGAATGCACCTACACCACCCCGATATTACACCAAAGATCATCTACACAACACCAACAAGTGAACCTACACCAATCACTGCAACTGCACACCAGCATCAACCAAGTCACAGTTTCACTTCACTCAATGAAACATGACAAACCAAGCATAGTGCCAATAGGCAAGAAGAAATAGTGTATAAGTAGTTACATTTACAGAAATAACAACAACTAAACCAACACCACACCAACACCTATAGTTACATCAAGACTAATAACTTAATTTACACCACACCAAACCTACACCATACCAACTAAACAACACCAACCACTGAACCTACACCAATCACTGCAACTGCTCACCAGCATCAACCAAGTCACTTCACTCAATGAAACAAGCATAGTGCCGATAGACAAGAAGAGTTAGTGTATAAGTAGTTAGATTTACAGAAAGATCAACAACTAAACCAACACCACACCAACACCTATAGTTACATCAAGAGTAATAACTTAATTTACACCACACCACACCAAACCTACACCAAACCAACTAAACAACACCAACAACTGAACCTACACCAATCACTGCAACTGCACACCAGCATAAACCAAGTCACTTCACTCAATGAAACAAGCATAGTGCCGATAGACAAGAAGAATTAATGTATAAGTAGTTACATTTACAGAAAGATCAACAACTAAACCAACATTACACCAACACCTATAGTTACATCAAGACTAATAACTTAATTTACACCACACAAATCTACACCATACCAACTAAACAACACCAACAACTGAACCTACACCAATCACTGCAACTGCACACCAGCATAAACCAAGTCACTTCACTCAATGAAACAAGCATAGTGCCGATAGACAAG
>JAIPMN010009092.1:3114-18969 GCA_020650975.1 Apostichopus californicus | reverse complement strand
CACAGACTACCTCAATGCCAGTCCCACCCCCAACCCACCCCCCCCCCACCAACTTCTTATAGCAATGGCTAAAAGATTCAGTCATATCATTTAGGATGGGTATAACATGGCTATTAGAGGATTGATCTTGTACTACAGAGGTCAACGATGGGAAACTAATTGAAGCCGAAAAATTTGGTTTGCCACCGAAACTGAAACAAAAGTTGGATCACATCTCATTGGTAAATTCTGAGTTCGCAGCATATATATTAGCAAGGAGTATGGAAACACAGTCACACTCGGTTTTTTGGACCTGACTGCTAGGTAAATTTTGCACCCACTAGAAAAGATCGTTATGATGCATCCAAGATGAAATGGACCAATCATCTCCATATACAGTATGCAAATCCGAACATTCTGTTCAGAGTGTTGTGAATCAAAGAATTACCAACAGAAAAAAATTGACACTCACCATTAGTACAAACCCAGAACAACGGATGACTCAACTCCCGGCCATTTATCCACTGCCAGCCCTCCTGGGTCCAGAGTTCTTCATTGGTGTAACCCCCAGAGTCATAAAATTCCAAGAATTCTCTGTTGCTGATCAAGTACTTGGACGCCTCAAATTGTGGAACTCTGCAAAATACATACAGAGTGGTATATATACAGATACAGACAGACATATCGACACCTTGATATCATGGTATATGCACTCCATAAATTTGATGAATCAATTATTTGGTCAAATAATAAACGTTATTGTTATATAACATTTATCATATCTATAGATCTTGCAATGGATAGGACGATACTAAATCATATCGACACAATGATATCATGGTATATAACACTCCATATATAGCCACTGTACCTGCCAACAGAATAAACATTAAAACGATTTTGGTGGGGCTTGGTGAGCCAAGTAAAGTGACTGAAATCTATCAATATGTCAAATCATAGATGGAATGAAAATACAATTTACAGCTGCAACATAGAAGAGCTGTCAGTTAAATATCACTCAATATTTTATTCCTGTCACATGGACATTATCATTTATGATATTATCATATCTACATATCTTGCCATGGTTAGAAAATACTCTCCTTCTCTATGTTCATCTTATTACCTCATCACAAAAATAATAATAATAAAAAATTAAAATAAAAAATTAAATAAAAAATTAAAAATTAAAATATATAAAATATAAAAAATATAAAAAATTAAAAATAATAAAAAAATCTTATTACCTCATCTGAAGGAGTGACTCTGAGTAGTCGATATTCCATCCGTAGGATGGGAATTCTTTGGGCTTGCCGATGGAGACCGTTTGGGACTTGACCGGAATCATTAGATTCTGTTCTACAGGAACAGCTGATATAAAATATAATATTAATAATAATAATAATATTACATAATTTTTATATAGCACCAAACAAATTATGAAATAATTCTCATAGCGCTTAACATAATAATAACAATTATAACATATATGCTTTGGTGAAAAGATACGTTTTGAGTGCTGATTTGAAACCGTTCACAGTATTGCACAATTTTTACATGTTCTGGAAGTGAGTTCCACAGGCACGGTGCACTGGATGCGAACGTTCTCAAGCCGTAAGTCTGTGTTTTTACTCTAGGGATGAGTAACATCAGCGATGAATTAGAGCAAAGTGAGGGTGTGGATGATGGTGGGAGCTGAAACAAGTTGGTGAGGTAGCTTAATAAGTAACCTCTTCTATCCTCTACAGCTCAAAAGGGAAAAATGCAACGTTTCTAATGACAATTCTGCAATTTTAATCAATTTTCTAATTTACAAAACAATCACTTTCAATCCCCTTTTTTCATAACTTGTGCAAGATAGCGTAATTTCAGAAATCTGAGAGATAATTTAGGTGATAAGATCAGGGGAGAGCAACACTAGCTCATATAAAGGCACACCATGAACTGAAGTATTATTAAAGTTGTGAGATCGCAATTCCCAACAAGGAAAGGATAATTTATGCTTTCAAGAGGTAAACTAAAAGGTTTGTGATCCAAAAAAAAAGTTGTGATATTACCCAACTGACAAGTAAGAGTAGAACCTAGAAGAAATTTCCACCACTTTTCACCGGTTTTTAAAAGCTTGTTACTGCTTTGGTTTATAACTGATCTCACCTCCCCTGAGTGGTGCTGGTCTCCAACCTTCGGGTTTTCTCAGAAACTGGATGGGTAACTGCCTGATGAGAACCGATGAGGTTTCTGCATGCACAGCATCGTGGTCCATCACCATAAGCAGACCCCACTAGAGGCAAAATGAAATATTGATTGAACTTAAGGGGATCTCCTTGCACGACCAAAAATTGGAGAAAAAAAAATGACCAAAGTGCATTCCAGTTTATAATTTTGTCGCTACGATATCCACTGAATACATTCTAGTAACATGTTTGATATGAATCCATCTGGCGAGTCTTGTGAAGAGACTTTGTTAAACGCAATTTTGAACTGGGAAAATGTCTTTACTTTTCTTGTAAAGCCCAAATCATTCATTTTTCTTTTTTTTAATAAACTCTCATTTTAGAACAAACAAAAACGACAATCAACATGTATCATCTTGCTTTGTAAACACAAAAAAAAAAAAATCAGATTAAATCTGTTAAAACTTTCATTCAAGTCGAAGTCTATTGTCTCAATACGATGTACAGATCTTTTGACTAGTGAGTTGTTAATCATATTCTTACAGACAAGTTTTCATTTTGGTATATAAAGCCTTTTGACCTTTATTTAGTGATGATCAATACTGATTGTGTACTGTGTTTATTACCTGTGTGTATCTTAAAACTGTATGTTAACTTCACGATACTAACCCATGGGCTATCCATAGTTATCGGTAACTGTAATTCTGTATGGAAGATCTTCTCCCGGACCAATTCTCTCACTTTTCGCCGGAATTCAACGATCTCTTTCAAAGCCGGCCAAACGAAGGATCCACCCATTCTGTTGTTTTCCTGCCAGAGAGAAATGAATGAAAACTTCCAAATTTCCACACAAGTTCCACCGATAGATATAAAATTTCCCCGTTCCTCGATCTGGATCTCAAGTCCATTTCGGGCCCACTTCCCCGTTAAAATTGTCTGACGGTGAATTTGGTACGACCTGAAGCTTTTTCATCTGAAAATCTTCACAAATGGCAAACATTGATCGGAGAGCATGAATGAGCAGGTATCGTACTTACAACATTATCCCATTTGTTCTCGTTGACGCCCGTCTCAAACAAGGTCTCGAAAGAGTTGTTGACTCTTTCCTGGAGATGAGAGAAGACGAAGAAGACACTGCAGAGTTACAGTATGTATGTTAATGCATCTACCACGTACGGTGGCAGAGTTACAGTATGTATGTTAATATGCATCTACTACTGTACGGTGTACAAATAGCCTTTTCTTAATGTACTGCCAGCAAAAATCGGCTAGAAAGAGTAGCAAAACTGGTCACCAATAATTATAATTCTCCCGACTCCTGTTACTACCAAGTGTTCCCCCAAAGCATTCTCTCAACATTCTCGAAACGGTCTCATTCGACTACTCCTTAAATGTCCTACGGGCAATTTGGAGATTATAAGCCTGTATAAACTCTCTGGTAAGAGGTCCTAAGTGTTCACACAAAACTTTCAGAATGTCAAAAAAACTGCAAGACATTTTTTTTCCCTGATAACTTCTTTCCTTATGGTGGTTCTGCACCTCCATGTTAACTCCAGACATTGAAGAGTGTTAAATAATTAGACAATGAAATGTGTCAGTGAGGAAAATTACTTTCTCATTGTTGTAGTATTAAAAGTGCTTGTTGGAACACCAGTGACTATAATTTGACTTTCTAGCATATTTAGCATATTCTAGCATATTTAGGGCCAATACTGATAGCCTTGAAGTAAGTTATACTGTATATTCCAAGACATCTACAGTTTTCCCTTATTAAGACATGTTAATACCTGCGGTACTTTATTAAGTAGTCAACGACTAGTCATAATGTACTCAACACACAGACTGTACTTCATATCAACCTAAATTTTAACCTAAAGTTTACACGGTATATTCCCCGCCCCCCCCCCATTCAAGCAATTTCACAGTAGCCTGATAACAGTCCGAAAAAAGATTGCTGAATGACATACTGTACTGTAATCCTATGTAAAGCATGCACTTTTCATGACTAAACTTGATACTTATCGTACTGGGTGCAGTTTCACAACGAAGATAAATCTGTGGCTAGAACCAATCATCAAAATCCCAAATGTTTAGTAAACAGAGCTACGTTACTGGAGGACTGCATATTAAAACCACCAGAAAATACAGTATACTAACCATTCCACATTATATATATATATATATGTAGTAAACAAATAAAGAATAACACACCAGAAAAATTCCACTTCAAAGCACCAGGGGTGCGCTCTGTACAATCATAACACTTGGGTAATACGTCCTCAATGACAGTTCTACAAAGCCAATTTATACGCATCACACACCAATAGAATCAATGTGGTCGAGTAAAATGGACTTCGGTTCGTGACACAAGATCCGGGGTTCAATTCCTACCTTCGTCTGATGAAGGACGAAACTGGTCGTGATGTAGAATTTTTCTTTATTTATTTACTATATATGTGATACCACTTGCTACACATTCATTATATATATAGATAGATAGATGTAGATATAGATATAGATATATATAGATATATATATATATATATAGATATATATATAGATTAAAATTAAGCCCCAGAATTACTTGATTAGTAACGATTTTAAGGTAACTTACCTCAGTTCTAAGAAGAACAACACTATAAGAATATAAGCTTGTGTTAAAAATTTAATAGTTAATCTTGAGGAAACTCACATATACAAAGCAAACACCTTCTTTTAGTCTTTCGGTGGATTCCTTAATTGAAGTAAAGATCTCTTCCAATCACGTTACGAATAAATCTAGCGAAAGTCATGATGGGACAAGTTTCCTAACTTGTATCCTTCCGAATAAATGCAACCTTTGTTCTACAGATAGGTCGTAATGAATCACAACTTGAAAGTCGAACAGAATACTTCCGAGTTGAGTTCTTCTTTGGTTACATGTCAATGTATATGATGGTAGATCCATCACTAGAAAGAACATCCACCCCCCCCCCCCAAACTTTAAAACTGGTCCGAGTACCTACCGATGAAAATAAATACCTCCCTCTATTTCAACATATATCATGCTCTCTAATCTACTTGGACTACAGAAGTTTTGTAACATTTTAGCACTGGCCCCCCTCCAACCCTCCACTGACCCACTGGTGAACGACACCCTACTTCTTCCTTTCAAATCTAACATTCTCTAAATGCTCAGGACAACAGGGTTATCGGTTAAATGTTTCTTCCGCTGGAATATTGTCAGTTTCTAACTTTTGGGGAAGTTGTTAAAGTCAGATTAATTGTTGGATTTATGAGTAACGTAATCACATGACTGGATATGCATAAATACCGTATTTATGATAGGAAAGTCACAGTAATGAAATCACATGACTTCATATATGCATAAATACTGTATTTATCATAGGAAAGTCACAGTAACATAATCACAATTCAATATATGCATCAATACTGTATTTTTGATAGGAAAATCACAGTAATGTAATCACATGACTTCATATGCATTAATACTGTATTTATGATAGGAAAGTCACAGTGACGTAATCACATGGCTGGATATGCATAAACACTGTATTTATGATAGGAAAGTCAGAGTGACGTAATCACATGACTCTATATGCATAAACACTGTATTTTTTATAGGAAAGTCAGTCACGTAATCACATGACTTGATATGCATAACCACTGTATTTATGATAGGAAAGTCAGTAACGTAATCACATGACTTGATATGCATAAACACTGTATTTATGATAGGATAGGTAACAGTGACGTAATCACATGACTCGATATGCAAAAACACAGTATTTATGATAGGAAAGTCACAGTGACAGAGAAGATAAAGGAAAGGACAGAAATTACACCACCTCAACCATCACCTTCAAGCGCAAAACAAAAATACCATTTAATAACTGGAATATTAAAAGTGCTCATTCCGATACAAGCTCGATGACTATTTTTACTTTTTTTATTTGCCGCGAGATGTGGGCGCGGGAGGGAGGCATAGGGGCAGATGGGATGATTGGTCAAGTGTGTTTCGAGAGCCAAAGCCATGGACAGCTCAGCAAAACAAGGGAGGATGGAGGAGGAGGGCACTCTGCCCTAGATAACAAGCTGTAAAGTCATCCAGTTCATGCCAAGAGAAGATGAAATATTCAGGCACTGATAAAGCAGACAAAAAACCAGCAGCTGGAGTAAAAAGTCATCTGTGTTAGCCAGGTTTGTGATATATAATACAGTAAAAGGATGTGCATCTCTGATGAACCATTTCTAGAAAAAAAAGTGTCTCAACAAAAGCTACAACAGAAAGAAAAACAAAAAAAAATACAAGCGTGACGAGATGTTCAAAGAAAAAGCAACAGCGACAAAAGAGTACAGAGATATATCACGATCAAACATATAGAGAGAATTCAGCACGGACAAATTGATATCCACACTTACCAACAATTGAAAATTCATCTTTCGCCCCGCCCCTAATTACCAAAGGTATGACTTTTCTTTCTCTTTTCATATTCCTATTTAGAAACTCAAGTTTTGACTCCAATTTGGTTAAACTTGACCTTTTTCAGTTATGACATCTAACTACTAGTACTGTTAATGTAACTGCTAGATATAGATGTAAAATGAAAAAGTCAAATCAAACAGTTTGGCGCCTTTGCGTTTAAGCTTTTGAACGTCTCAATTTTCTTAAACTAAAAATTTATTTCAAAATTTCGATATTTATGTCACATAAAGTACAAGAGATGTTTCCTTATTGTTTTTTTTGTTAAAGGAGCTGCTTCATAAACAGCTTATTTGAGAAAAACACAATGGTGACACTAGGTTTCTCTTTTACAGGGGTAGTTCACTACTTCTGTTCTGCATACATTTTTTAATAGTACAGTATGTTGGTATGATGCATTTAAAGACAAGAGACATCCTGTTTGAGAAAGATGTTAAATACTGGTATATCAGAACTCAGAAAATGGAAAAAAAAAACTAGGAGGATGCTTTCTAGAATTTACTCCTTTTTGCCACTATTCAGACCAGCTTTTATAGAAAGTCTAAAATTTACAATAATATGTAATTTGACAAGGTTGCTATTCTTCCATCCACTGCTGCGACTAAAATCGCTACAGACGACATTTGTGTTTGGCGGGCTGAATGTACAAGTTACAATATCTGTGACTATGACAACGAAAACACAGGTTTGCCTCTTGTAGAAAATGCAGTGATTCTCTCTTAATATATATATACCCAAATCTAGGGCTATTTTGGGGGCAATTGATAAAATGGTCAGAAACGAGGTCAACCATCGCAAGATGGTTGACAAAGTAACTCTAGCTTTTACTCTAGCATTTCCCATACTCTAGCATTTCCCATACTCTAGCATTTCCCTTTTGGAACTATTTCCATTACTTTCTATGTATTCATTACTAAAAGAAATGAAAAATTATTCAAGAAGATTTTCAAGTTTCGATATGCCTCGAAGAAACACTGCATCTGATCAGGACACTTCTACGAGATGGTTCACCAGCAATGCACATCCCTTTACTCCCCCCCCCCCCGCCTACCGCCCCCACCTCTTTTCATTTTGAGAGATGGTGACGTTGCCAACGAGAGATTGCCGATGACAAAATACCTGTATGAACTCTGCTTGCAACAATTTGTTGACATAGACACTGGCAGTGTGTCCGTAGTAGAAGATAAGGGGTAAACGTAAACGATCCGGACACATGTAGAATGCATCTTCCACTATTGATAAAGAGAAAACAAAATTGACACATGCATACATTTGGCCTAACGTTTGCCATTATTATTACTGCCGATTAGATTGTACTTAGCATACTTAGGGTACTTGTAACTTGTAATTTACCCACAATCACATAGCAAAAGGCTATTCAAAATGTGCCAAATTGCTATACAAATTTACAAAAAGTTAACGTCAGTTTGTGCATGTACACATCAGAGCCTTACCGTTTCATCTGAGACAAAATTCACAGCCTTCAAAATGGCTGAACAAAATTTATTCCCTGCACTATACAGTACCGTGCAGTGAAGCTGATTTATGTTTTTCACACAGTAACTATTTATAAGCTGGGCAAAGAACTTTTTTTTTTCCCCAAAAATAATACGTTACATGGAATATGGCTAGACTAAGAGCATATTATGATTGGCCTTTTTCACACTGGACTGGTCATAAATGATGTGCAGTTAGCAGCCAAAAATTGCGACGGTTTGATCATTTCCTGGCTTTACTAATACTGTCTGTATATAAAACTGAATTTGAATATAGCCAAAGTCTGTATGTATTGTTGTGGAATTGTTAAAGACCTTGAAGAGTGTAAAATATGTTCCTGGAAATTACAGTACCCACAAATAGAGCTGCTTTCAAAATAAAAATTTACACAAACTGAATGTAATGAATGAAGACAAAGGAATCACTTTGTGCAAATGAAGCCAATGAAGAACTCCCCACAGGCTACAAAGACCTACGGTATTGTATACACCTAACGTACAATGTAAACAAAAATTGCAGACAGCTTGTGGATTTCTTGCTACTTGTCGTGTACAGATTTATCTACGTGAGCCTGATCAGCAAAGCAGTTGCAGATTTTATGCAGCTAACCTTTGACCTGAATACACAATACCATAGACAACGGGTTAAGTTGTCTCAAGGGTTACCGAGCTTAATATTTAGCAGGTCGTTTTCGATACAGAATATTTATGAAGCTATTTTATAGTGACAATGCACGGTACAACACTGGTAGACAATCCCCGTGTAATTTCTGTTGAACATTAGTCCGTAACTTATTTTCCCAGCCCCCCCCCCTCCACCCTGACCCACAAGTACTTTCCTTTGAACTAAACAAATCTACAAGAATCAAAAGATTACTGAGGAAAAAAAATCAGCTTGTGAATGAGAATGGACAGTGCAACATGTGTACGTATTAAAGCTGTGTGTTTAACATTAGGTTGTAAATTTGACCAGTTAGCCGAATCATATTTACGTATAAATATTTAATATGCGGTTTTAGTCATTTGCAAGTGAGGTGTTTACTTTTAATCCCCCCCAAAAAATTATATACATGTATATATACACACACAAAATGCAACATACAGCTTTAGCCTCAAGGGATAAATAGTGTGCAGTACATGTGTAAGGGTACTGTGTGTGTGTTTGAGACTTTTTACTGTTTTTGCAACATCAATGTACATTCTGTAATGATGATGTACCTGCACAAGAAAACAAAAAGCAAGAATTTAAAAGATGAGGGTAACACACCTTTCAGAACAGTGTACAAGCTCTCATTGAGGCTATAGGAATCTTCAAAGAAATCCAAGATGTCCCTGAAAAGAAGATTTATGTAAGAAATTAGCGATAAAAGGTAGAAAACCTCGGACTCTCCCATCTAAGCCATAGTACGAAACCTTTTAGTTTGATCAAGGGCATGAAAAAGGGTATATACTGTAAACTATTTAAAGTATTTACTGGCTGGGCTGACTTGTTGAGTGGCACAGCTATAAACATATATGTGAGAGCAATATGCAGGTTGTTTGGTATATAAATAAACTTTTTGAGTCTGATTTATGCCAGGACTAGCATGAGCATAGTTCTGTATGTATGTGTGTCTGTGTGTGCGTCTGTTTGGTAAATTTATTGCGCTACAGAAAGTCAAGGGGTGCCGTAAATATAGCTTTTCGATGAATGCTTATATTGTAAGGCTACTACTGTGCGTATGTCGTTGACACTGATGAGGTTATTTTCAATTCAATCTTCATAGAATATATTTATTGTTAAAAGTGAGATTTGGGTGATGGCTTTTATTTCTCTTCCTACAGGGTGGGAGGAGTGGGGTGGGGAGGACACATAATGTTATGTCTTTTATATGACTCACTGTTTTATTCAAATACAAACAAATATATGTCATTGCACATGGGACACATTCATGAACATATCAGCTTTCTGCATTCCCTACTTAGCCATACCGTTCCTCTTTGTAAAGTGTGCAAAGTGCTTACAGGAAATTGCAACTTTCAGCCAAACATATGACACATTATACATAGATGAAAGACGTTTGGCACTTCCACAAGTTCACTCATATAACCGTTTGGACTCACTGTCCTGTATTTTCAGCACAACTTCAATCGTTTTGCGGAACTGCTACGTGTATTGCAAATATGGAGCCCCTGGGCCTCCCCATATTAGTCTGTAAGAACCATAAACTGCCAAATAGATTGGTATATACTTACTGTTTGCTGCAATTGGTCACGTCAAATGGCTTGGGTGCCCGGAACCGATATGGTCCAGTCAATATGCTGACTGGATCCAGGTCAGTCATGGAATCAGATATCTTTCTTTTCTTGTCAGAGAGCATCGTATTTTCTATATTGGAATACATCGTATTTCTGCGCTCGGGTCTGCAAAGAATCAACGAAAATATACTGTACATACTTTCATCCCAAAAGAAAAGATTGAACACTTTGCCCCTAAATACATGAGAGCTGGGAGGTTAAAAGACAATCTATCTGTTGTTAGAAAGTGGAACTGTCCTTCAGAAAATACCGTAAACCAAAACTTTGTAATGAAATATTGCATTAATTGATTTATATTCTGTATCAACCAAATGTAAAATAACAAATTAATGAACATTACTGACATACAGAGTGGTAAAAAAGATGTCGACTGAGTAAGACCACTGTTGAACGTGGTCTCCCATATACTGTATTTTCATTTTTATGCCTTCCAGAGGGTTCAACGTGTTTTTTCTGTACAATAGGAGCCGCCAAGTATATAGAACTGATCGACGGTTTGGACTTTTTATCACCATGCCTTGGACTAAAGGAGTAAAAAATAGGCGGAAAGATCAAACCACTCTTCCTTTTTCTCAAGGGAGTATAGGTGGTCGTAACGTACTACAGCATATATACTGTATAACTATACAGCCTAGCTCTATTAACGGTTCCAGTGATGAGGAAGGTTCACTATTACATACACTACAGTCCTCTGTGGAATCCTCCTTGAAACGGATTGGCCGAGATATTCAACAGATACATATTTGACAAATTCCCTTCAACTGACTCAGTAATCCCGCAAAGAAAACATTTGTCTGCGGGAAATCCCCGCATCGTTTTCTTGCATTAGCGATAAGGTTATGCTCAATTCACAACTTATTCACTTGACCGTATAGAAATAGAAACTGAAAATCAGTAGAGAAATTACCAACTGTACGAAAAGTAAGGTGGTAGACATAACAACATAACGACGGTGCAATGGCCATGTTTTCGTATATATCGAGATTTAATTAATAAATATAAATTATTAATTTCCGTTTACTTATTATCCTGGTATAATTTCAGCGAGTCCTGTTAGTTGGAGGGTAAATTTAGGGGAAAAACAAGGTTCAAATTTAAGTGAGTGTTGTCTATTAAAATTGTTTCTAACACAGAGAGCAGCAAATTTTGTATATAGATCAGTTCGTTTATAACTGTTTGTTGTTCCTAGTTCCATAAAAAAATGGGGCGAAAAGTTTTCTTGTATAAATTTTAAATGATTTTTAGATTTTCTCTTCCTTTCATTGTAGTGTAGGAGGATAAAATTCAGTATATAAGTTTTTTTTATTTGCATGGATATATTGGAATAAATGAATTTTTGTTTTGTATTAATCTTAAAGATACTCCTCTCTGTTCTTTTTGTGGTTCGGAAATACGAAACATTGGAACATTTATTTTGGAACTGTTCGTTGGTTAACAAATTCTGGGATGACATTTGTGGTAAAGGTTTGCGAGAGACCCGCGAGATGGATTTATTCACTGTGAATTTTGGAGTAACACAAAGAGGGAGAATCTTTAATTAACTTTTTCTTTAACTATGCCAAACATTTTATATTTATTTTTAAACATAAAGGGTTCCTCCCGATGACATAACATTTTTACAAAAATTCAGGTTTGTGATTGAGGTTGAAGTGTCTATTCTGGAAAAACAGAACAAATTTGCAATGATTGAAAAATATGAATCTTTTTTCAATTGTGCGTGAGGGTTACGTAAGAGATGTTTCCATTATGTTCACTCACAGTTTATTATTATTAAGATGATCAGTAAAATTTTGTACTTACATTTTTGTGTTCAATTTTTGTTCACAAAGCAAATGAATGAACAAATGAATGAGATGCAAAAAAAACAAAAATAACAAAAAACAAACAAACATACATGTATACAGAAACAGAAAAAGAATATCAAAAAGGGGTGGGGGATCACTTCAATGTCTGGTTGTGGGTGCTGTTCTTCAAAGGCAAATATGGTGCCTCTATCCTATGGGTGTGAATGGGTTGGGACCAATAGCTTACAAGTACCCATCTAACCTACTCTACTGGGACATTAATTTATCAAGAAGATCATCGCAAAATCTGTGCAAAATATTCAGCAAGTGCTAAGATGTGTATATATGTATATGGCGGGTTTTGTACACGAAAACCAGTATCATATTTTATTAGAGACAAAATTCAGATATTTCTGCCAATTGATACATACAGCAATCAGCTCCTGTGCAATCTGGCATGCAGTATTACAGTACTACTGAATGGTATGTACAGACTGTTATCTATTTCTTTAATGAATACGGGTATGAAATTTTATCAATGCAACGGAAATTTTTATATATTGTCAAATAACTTTGTCATGTCCTTTTGATACAGTACAGGTGTGTGTGTAAAATATTCCTACCATGTTCACACTGGTGGGCGGCACAATGGGAAACTATATATACTAAAAAGCACAATAGAATCACTGACCTTGCTACTTCCAGAACTACGTAGAAGTACAGAACATTGCGGGCTACAGTAGTCAATTACAGCACTTACCGAGTACTACCGACTGTATTATAATGAGAAACACTGACATGGTACAAGTATGACACCGTTATTTGAACATAACCACGATGCATTCGCAAAATTAATACTCATAGGCATCAATGTATCATACGTATGATAGCAACTTTGTAATAACACCGCTCAATATCAACTTTGTCTCGGGTGTTGCATAACTGAAATTCAGCACGGGAACATTTTATTTCCGCTATTGCCTTTGTCTACGCAAAACTAATCTACTCTTCTTGCATTATTCTTGTATGTAAATGACTGCATACAAAGTGGTAAACTGCTTACACCTTCAGCTTATATACAAGTTTATATTTGATACATGTTGCAGTCCAAAGTTAACAAAAATGTCTCATTAGAGGATGTACACTATGAGGAGAAGAAAATGATAAGTTTCCTCAAGCAGAAGGCTAAGAGGAGGTTTATAAAGAAAAATGATCAAAAGAGAGGCAAAGGAATTCCAGGTCTATACTACAGTATATAGAAATTAATGAGGGCAAAGTGCCAGCGTAAAAAGTAAAAAACACTTTGTGTGCTTTTTTAAGCAGTTCAGAGCCTTGTCTTCTCGTAGGAAGCTTCATAACGAACTTGAATGGCGACAATCCAGTTTACAACTTTCTTATCCTCTTAATTTTGTTTCATTGATTGATCCATGTTGTATTTATGCCATTGTCAATTTCTTTTTCATTGTGGTCTTATTGTTTGTAAGTTAACTGTATTCTATAAATTTGTATGATGATATTATTTTTATTCTACTTGTAGTTTTTATATTTCAGAGCCTCAGGGAGATTAGCTTTACGCTAACGAGTATATCCTTTCATGTTAAATATATAAATAAATAACTCACGTTAGGCTATCATGTAACTTGTAGGTCATGTTCCTAAGGAGAATACACTTAGGCCTAACTAAGGACTTATGTTAATCATCATGTATTATGGACATATCCGGCCCCCCCCCTTTATTTTTACTGATATATGACTCAGAAAAATGATAGTGTTTGTGTGATATTTATTTCATTATTGTCACTTTACACAATTTCCCCGAATTCCTCATTATAAAAAGGCTTGTTTTTCCTTGTAAATGTGTAGCCTACCCTACTTAAGTTTGGCTTGGCATAGACTATATCCTTGCTGAGCATTAGCTCCAGATGAGTCAGCATAGTGAGGGTAGCATTATCCTTCCTTAGGTGTAAAAATAGAGCTGTAGTGTAAGTCTATACACTCACCCAATTCTACTTAGCTACAGGGTTTTGTTTTTCACTGTTTACTTTTCTCTTTTAAGCCTATGTTTTCTATTTATTGTTGTTTTATCCTTCCTTTTATTCTTATTGCCTGTTTTGCTACCTGCTCTTTTTATACTCTTTCATTTGCTTCCTTTCTTTGTGTATCTGCCCATCTTAAATTTTCTATTCTTATATTGATTGATTTTTACTAGAATCCTTTTTGGATTTGTAACTGATGGCCTGGGAAGATAAGCTCTGGCTTGCTGAGTCACCCTCAATTAAATAAAGTTTAAATAAAATAAATAAATATAAGTTAGGCATAACCTACCTAAGTTAGGCTTAGACACTACGACCAAAATTTGAAATAACATTAGGCATAAAGTAGGCCTGCAAATAATTCGTCACTTACAGATATACAGTTAGCATAACTCACTAAATAGTGTTAGGATTAAGAACATGTAGGCCTAGGGCAAAAAATTAGCCTAGGCCTAGAACTTAACTTAAGTCTATAGACCTAAGCCTAAGGAATAAGTTAGTCCACTGACGCGTTTGTACGACAAGATTTCTTACCTAAAACATACGAAAATGATCAGAAAGTGTATATCTTCTCATATTTCGTATACAATTTGTCTGCAAGATTCCTTTGCCAGGTAACCTAGGCTACTGTTGTTGACTTGACGGAAAAATTAACGTCCGTCTAGTGGTTAACTGCATATACAGTAGGCTACTGTCCTTTGCAAATTTTCCATTGACCGAGCATCCTGGATCCAGCTAGCTCAGGTCAGAACTCCCAGTTTCGCAGACAGAATGCACGTAAAAATAAAAATTGAACTAGATGTGTATGGCACGTAACGACTTTGGCAGGGATGTATGGCAAGCCGTTTGAGCACCGCCATATGGGAATATACATGTCAGAAAGGATTTAGGCCTACGTTTCTCAGTGCCTTAGTGGTGGGCCGGAGGGTGGGGTTGGGCAAAGCAACCGGAAGCTGAAGCATTTTTAGAGATATCTTGCTTTCTCGTAGCGATTTTAAAGCAGAGAAATACATATGAGAGAGAGAGGACATCAATTTCTCTGGATGTATTTCAATGTCAAAGTGGGGGTCCCGGGGGCGAAGCCCCAGGAAGCTGCAGCGATTTTAGATATTTCTTGCTCTCTCTCTCGTAGCGAGCTTAAAGCACAAACATACATACGAGAGAGAGGAATGCTATTTCTCTGGAATGTATTTCAAAGTCTTCGTTGGGGTCAATGGGGCATAGCCATCGGAATCTCTATAGTATTTATTAATCATTGTTTCTTGTTCTCTCGTACCAACTTTTAATGCTTCACACATGAGAAACAGGAATCATGGTTCTTTGGTATTCTATGTATTCCAAGCCTTGACATATCAGCACATTTCAATTGATTAACTCGACTAAAAATTCAAAACTAATGGACAGCTGGAAGGGTTCCTGTGAGTACTACAAGAAACACCAATATAATAGTGTATCCTTTACCTTCTTACTTTTCCTACCCTTGAGGCAGTGTAACAATGAGCGAACGCTGGTAAACTAAGAATAGCCCGCAGAATATTGGGGGTTTCGAACATTTTTGCAAATTCTCAGACAGGCGCGTAGCCAGGAATTTGCCAAGGGGGGGGGGGG